>JAOYSI010005975.1:33885-45126 GCA_025775065.1 Hiodon alosoides | reverse complement strand
TAATATTCTTTAATAACTGTCCTGCTCTATAAGATGATCTGTTTCACAATCTGACCTTTAATAAGACATTTTATTCATTTAGCAGATGCTCTTATCCAGAGCGACTTTATTGTGTAGTATAAAAAAAAATGTCTGGTGTACTTATTGAATAGACACTCTCGTTTGTGTTAATGATAGTGTGTACAGAAAGACTTCCACCGCAAAGGCAATGTTCTGGGATGTAGCCATTCATTTCCAACCTCCCGATACCCAGCGGATGTCGTTTCTCTTGTCCACATCTCAGAGAACAGCGATCGCAGGGATCAGCCGAGGTCAGAGAAGCTGAATGTGGCTTTGACAAACCATAGCATCTGAGAGATGCACAACTCTCTGACACCGAGGGACTGCAGAAGTCCCAGCTACTCAAGCACTCTATACCTCACGATAAAATGTACCCCAGAGGTCTGAGATGACATAAAGGCATTTCATTTGCTATAATAGCCCTGCTACCATGTAAAATAGCCTTGACTGTGGCTTTGTTTATCATGCACAGCTTGGTTACTGCTGTACTATACTTATTTTTGAACAAGAAGGCGGAGAGAAAAATCAGCAGAGACAGATTTTGCTTTCTACTCAAACCAGATTCTATGGCCCGCTGGGTCACTCACTCCGGCTTTTCACTCCAGCAGAAGATGATGCCATCGTCTTGGCAAAGGCAAAAGTTGGACATCTGATGCAGGCCAAAGTAAAAAAACGAAGATAAAGAGACTTCAATCATTGCCAACCTCCAGTTCCAGTCTGCGATCCCTCCATGGGTAAAAAACAATCACAGCCCAGAGAAAACGTCCTGGGCTTTGGATCGCTGTCAGATTCTTTCACCAGTCTCACATCAGGAACATCGCCTCTCAATCGGGTGGAAGCCCTGATGTGTCTCATTGCTCTCTGCCCGAGGAATGGGCAGGCGGAGAGACAAAGCCTGGAGGAAGCCGACGGCTCCAAGTGGGTGTCTGTCTGTTGACATTCGTTCCCCCTAAAGCAAGTGCTAAGTTGGTTTCCTTTCCTTTTGGAAATTTCTTCAATACACTGACATTTGAAAAGTTTTCTCAACTGTTCCTTGGCATCATCGGGAAATACAGTGAATAGAGTACAGCGATTTTGTGCTTTGTTCTTGTTTGTACACAATTTTCAGACCTCAGTTTTCCTCGGTTCAGCACTGATTCAGGGGGAAGTATATTGGTACTGTAACTATCATTATTCTTTATTTAGCTGGTTCTTTATTTTGAAATGAGAGGCTTACTGGTAGTGGCAGAATTTCACCCTATTCCACACTGGTAGGCTCTCTGACATTGGGCATATGGGAATATCGGCCACATGTAATTGCCCAACATCCTTTTAAGTGACTGTGGCACGCAGCCACTGGGACATGCCTCCTGGCAGGCCCCAAACAAACAGACCCAGGCTCTGAGAACATTCACCTTTAATGAGATGACACTCAGATACCAAAAATTAAGACTTGCCAACAAACCTGTTTTGTTGGGTCTGTCATATTGATACATTTTCTGAAAAAAATATACAATATAAGCCATAACTTATGCTCTATCTCCCTGTGTCCGATCACTTCCGGACTCACCCGTTGTGACATTACATCACTGCTGCTGCCATTTTTTATGCGCTGCCAACATATTCGTTGTGTTTGTTTACCCTGCCTAAATATTACATGTGTCTGTATCCATTAGCTACATATATATACTCTGGGTTTGTATCCAGTGCCAATATATTCTCTGATTTTTTTTTTTTTTCCTAATGCTGCTGAAGCAGTTTATTTATATTCATGGGTGAATTTGGTGACAAAAAGATGACAATTTTTTTATTTTATTTTTATTTTGGGGGTCTGGAATAACATCAGCTTTTGCTGTTGACATGAATTCACTGTGTCACTATCAGATTTTCTGGCTGACCAATCGGTATAGAGTACCCTTCACTTTAAAATGACAGATGAAGTAGTTGGTTAAATTTGTTTGCTCGCTCTGACGTGCCCTGCTTTACATAAAGCAAATACTAACATTACCGGATACTAACACGGCTGAAGCCACACACCAAGCAAAAAGATACAGAAAACGGCTTTTTACAGAATACCCAACCCTTTATGAGCTACCAGTCATGTTTATGGAACAAACACATGCTACATTAAAACCGTCACACAATGTGAACTTTCAGTGCTTTTACTGAGTAAAATAATTAGAAGCCATGATTGCATTGTTTCTAATGAAAGGTTCCATTGCCGTTTCAAAACACACGTGATTTTGTTTGACAGACTGCTACAGAATAAAATGGGGCTTTGGCATTATCAAGCTACACTCGCTAACTGGAGATGATGTCCAGTGACAGTGACAATAACACCTTAAATCTTTTCTTCTCTTTTCTGATAGGGGATGAAATTGTGTACAGGAACAAAGATGGCAATGTTATGAAAATTAACCTACAGAACAATGAGACGGATTTCCTACTAAATAACACAGTTTTTGTAAGTAATTTTTGGGAAAATAAAAAGAACAATACAAACAAGTTGATTGTAGTAAATAGAGTGGTGTTGGTTCATACAGCAGCAGGGTGGCTAACAGAGTGGAGGTGATTCCTGTAGGAGCAGGGTGGCTAACAGAGTGGTGTGGGTTCATACAGCAGCAGGGTGGCTAACAGAGTGGTGTTGGTTCATACAGCAGCAGGGTGGCTAACAGAGTGGTGTTGGGTCATACAGCAGCAGGGTGGCTAACAGAGTGGTGTTGGTTCATACAGCATCAGGGTGGCTAACAGAGTGGAGGTGATTCCTGTAGCAGCAGGGTGGCTAACAGAGTGGTGTTGGTTCATACAGCAGCAGGGTGGCTAACAGAGTGGTGTTGGTTCATACAGCAGCAGGGTGGCTAACAGAGTGCTGTTGGGTCATACAGCAGCAGGGTGGCTAACAGAGTGGTGTTGGTTCATACAGCATCAGGGTGGCTAACAGAGTGGAGGTGATTCCTGTAGCAGCAGGGTGGCTAACAAAGTGGTGTTGGTTCATACAGCAGCAGGGTGGCTAACAGAGTTGAAGTGATTCCTGTAGCAGAGGGGTTGCTTACAAAGTGGTGTTGGTTCATACGGCAGTGGGGTGGTTACTGCACTTGGGTTAGTTTGGGTAGCAGTAGGGTGGTTACTGCACTTGGGTTAGTTTGGGTAGCAGTAGGGTGGTTACTGCACTTGGGTTAGTTTGGGTAGCAGTGGGGTGGTTACTGCAGTTGGGATAGTCTGGGTAGCAGTGGGGTGGTTACTGCAGTTGGGTTAGTTTGGGTAGCAGTAGGGTGGTTAAAGCAGTTGGGTTAGTTCATTTATATGAAAATTATGTATGTATGTGTTTATACTGTCAATGACAGATACAGGGCCACATATTCACTTGATTGGGATTGTCGCATATTTTTTATCTTACCCTTCCTTTCTACAGGCAACCTTCAAAGCCTCAAAGTTTGCCATTTCTCCAGACCTCAAGTTTGTTTTGCTGGGATACGACGTAAAACAGGTCAGTGGGACTTTCAGCTCTCTGGTCACAGTGAGTTAAGCAAGAAAATGTATAGTTTGCCAATTATTATTTTGGATACCATTAACAAAGGCATATTAGAATATGGTCTTGTGTATTCAGTATAATCGACATAAATAACTCTTTGACTAACATTATTTACATTAACATGAGTGTGAACGGTCTTCTAGGGTAAATTGAGAGACCCAGTTTTTACTCAGATAGTTTTCTAACTTAGTTTCTGGATAGTCATTGCCTTTCTAATTGCGGGGAATGGTTTTATTTCTGTTGTTCTCATCTTCTCAAAAGGTGACTGTCAGAAAAAATACTTAATAGTTAAAAAATAGTCTAATAACAAACAAATTCTTTACAATGTCTCTGCTGTTAAGGGTTCCATAAACTCAGGTGTATTTATCTGGTCCTGGCTTTGGCCGTGTTTTATGTCTGGCCCTTGTTGTAGGCATGTCCTCAAAGCTTTTCACCTGTGTAACAGGCCATGCCTCAGCTTTTCGCATGAGTAACAGGCCATGCGTCAGCTTTTCACCTGTGTAACAGGCCATGCGTCAGCTTTTCGCTTGAGTAACAGGCCAGGCGTCAGCTTTTGACCTGTGTAACCGGCCATGCGTCAGATTTCCCCACACCTTCCATTCCTCTGCATCCTGCAGCATTTCCTCTATCTAGCCATCCATCCTGCAACAACTTATCTTCTCCATCCATCCATGCGCTTCTTTTGATGGTTTGTAGTGAGCCAGATTATAGATAACTACAACACTGGAACAAAGCAATATAAAGCAGTCACTTTCAAAGGTAGAATGCTTCCTTTTTTTGAAAGGAAGAAAGTCAGGAGGGCAATCAGGAAGGACGAGACACATGTGACAGTGACAACACAGGTGAACAATGAGACAGGTTTTCACATGGTACCCGAGAAGGTCAGAGGCTGAAACAGAAAGCTTGAATTTTCTCCTCGAAAGAATGATGTGGCTGATGCTGAAATCTCCAGTCCATCATCCTAAGTAACCATGTCAACCTTTTTTCTTCCCTCGTAGACTTTTGTCTGACAAATGGGTCTCAGAAGTTGATGACTCAATCATCAGTATTCATTTAGTATGTATAATCAGTATTCATTATAGTATTAATATAATCAGTGTTCATTTAGATATGTACTGCTATGTTAGAAATTACAGATGGACAGATCAATCCTTTCAAGTCCTTGAAAAGAAAGCAGTATGGTAATATTATACTTTTAATTTAATGTTTTGATGCATGACTACATCACTAACACTAAATATTAGTTGCTCAACTTTCTCTCTTTTCCGTCTGCTCCTGGCCTTCTCCAAACTCTCAAATTCTAATGAGTAAGGTAAAAATAAGACCCGCTATGCAGTATCCAGTAACATTTTGTGTATTAACACCATGCATGGTTTTTCAAAACCTACTAATAGCCTTAAATAAAACTTACTATTAACATTGAAAGTTACTCATTACTTTTTTTTTTCCTCACAAATTCAGATAAACTTATGTCACATAATCAGATGCAGACTGTACAAGTCTCTGGGATGAGGAAGAGACTGCATTAGCCCGAAGAGACTTACAGTACTGCATTAGCCTGAAGAGACTTACAGTACTGCATTAGTCTAAAGGTCCCTACAGTACTGCATTAGTCTAAAGTGACTTACATTATTGTGTTAGTCCAAATGGACTTACAGTACTGCGTTAGTCTAAAATGACCTACAGTACATTGGTAGTCTAAAGTGACTTTCAGTACTGTGTTAGTCTAAAGGGACTTGTATTCTTGCATTAGTCTAAAGTGACATAAAGTACTGCATCAGTCTAAAGGGACTTACAGTACTGCCTTAGTCTAAAAGTACTGTATTAGTCTAAAGGGACTTACAGTATTGTATTAGTCTAAAGGGACTTGTAGTCCTGCATTAGTCTAAAGTTATTTACAGTACTGCCTTTGTCTAAAAGTACTGTATTAGTCTAAAGGGACTTATAGTATTGTATTAGTCTAAAGGGACTTGTAGTCCTGCATTAGTCTAAAGTTATTTACAGTACTGCCTTTGTCTAAAATTACCTAAAACACTGCATTAGTCTACAGGGACTTACAGAACTGCCTTTGTCTAAAAGGACCCACAGCACAGCATTAGTCTAAAGGGACTTACAGTACTTTGTTAGTCCAAATGAACTTACAGTACTGCATTGGTCTAAAGGGACTTGTAGTCCTGCATTAGTCTAAAGTGACTTGTAGTACTGTGTTACTATTAACTCTTGCAGAACTATTTTCTTTCATCAAGGCTATTCGTCTGAGTGCGTTATTTGGCCGTAACCTTTTGAGCGGTATGGAAAAAGTCCACCTGTCCAGGAGAAGTGTAGATATTGACAAACTGTCTTTACAAAGGGAAGCCTTCTGGATTTTACTCTCAAAAGACCTCAACTCCATGTGGCTAAAATATTGATTTTGAATACCAATATCATGTTGTACCACCTACACCACAACAAATGTAGCAGGGAACATTGGAATTGATTTTATAAATTGAACATTTAAAGATATATATTCTACAGGTTACTGTTTTATAAAATAACCTATTGATTAATTGTGTAGTACGTACTGTACTGAGAAGTGAATAATACTGAAGAGTAGCACAATCAAATTAAATACGATTTCTTGTTATGTATTTATATGAATAATACTGAAGATGTAGCACAATCAGTACAATATGATTTCATAATGTGTATTTTAACAGTGGTGGGAAGCACTAATTATGTCACCACAATGTTGTCTATGTAATCAGCCCAGTACTTAGTATAAGTCGTATGACTGCGACATAGGTAAAATTAATTATTTGACCAGGTGTATCAAAGTCTAGTTTTTAACTCCAGTTATAAGCCCTGACTAAGACCGTTGGTGCCGAAACCTTGGTTATTTTAGTAGCTGGAGTATGTAACAGCGCGTGACTGTGCTCTGTTCTGAACGTAACAAGTTAAACCGTAAGTCTGCACCTTGCTACAACTGGACGCACTTTATTTTTATAATTTATAGTTACTTTTTATTCAGTGGCTTTCCTTGGCAAGCCCCAAGGCAGGGTTCCCCTTTAACAAGGACTGTGGTGTCCCTAAACTCAACCTGAAGCACTCATAAACCATTTTCATACTAAAATCCTGGGATGTCATACCGGGACACCTTTTTACTTTTCCTTTTCAGGTTTACAACAATAAATGGAGGACATATTAATAAATCAACAGCGATGCCAGTTATTTGTATTTTCTTAAATTAATTCCCATTGAAATGGGATATCATCACATATCGGACCGGTTGCGAATGTGTGATGCATAAATTATTAAAAACGGCTATATGCTTATTTCAAAACATTTCATTCAATAACACTTGATAACTATGAAAACCAGTCTATTAACATCTCATGCATATTGCCATTAACCAGTTATAATTCAATAACAATACCAAAAATCTGCTTTTCTTATCGAACATGTTTAAATTGTTTCACTAAGCACAAATGATTGTCCTACCAGCAGTCAGAGTCTCTTCAAACAGAAAATATTTTCTGAAGCGCAAGCCTTGGGTTGGCCCCACCCCTAAAAGACAAGTTAAAACCCGTGCAAATCGGCTAGTTAGGGGCGGCAAGAAGCAATGTCCCACCTGCTGTCATGGCAGCCAGATGATTGATTTCCTAACCTTAAGCCACCTAAAATTGATTCTGACATGGCACCATTAATTCAGTTCTCCTTGACGAGCTGCTACCCTTACCGTCATTTTGTTTTTACTCTGAATATGCAACGTTCGTGTAAAACACGTAACGGAGTAGACTGCAATTGTGATTTGTTGCTCTAGGCAATTAAAAACACGATATCTTAACTTCGTAGAATCCTTTCAGCTTCTCATCTTGATGCCAGTAACATTTTGAAGCACTGTTTCTGAAGGATCATGGTTTTGACACTCATTAGAATAATGCACAGAATATGTAAAACGTGTTTAAAATGTGTGTTCAGCATCTCTTTCCACTCTGTAGTGTGAAGAAAGTTACCATTGACACAAACTCTGACTGGACAACCTGATATGGACAACCAAGGAAACTTAAATCTAATCCGACTCTGAACAAGCAACTCATCACAAACTTAAACTGCTTTTTACTGTCACCAACCAGAGTGCAGGTTTTTACAGCAAAATAATTTATTTTACAGGGGTAGAGTCTGGTGCACTGAAACCTCATTCGGACGGTGGACAAGGCAATTTTGAAAGCAATGACTTCCATGTGTATGTCTACAGTCTTGCATGCGCTACTACAGCCAATGGGCAAACAGCAGCAATAACATGACTGGGAAGGCAGCCTGATTGAAGTCTCCAGACTCGGGCATTGGGGAAGTTTCAATGAGTCCTCAGAGGAGGAGCTCCGATGAGATTGCTTCAATCACGCATCCAGCCGAAGAGCTGCAAAGAGCACTGGCCAATCATAGAGCAGAGTGATGAAGAGCTACTTAAATCACTGGCCAATCATGGAGCAGAGGTTCCATTGTCCGATGCTAGCCTGTTACTAGAAAAGACAGGCTAATTTTCCTCTGATATTGCATCATTGGTGCAGGACCATAAGTACATTTTGGACCAAACTTAGATCCAGCAGACTGCGGTGTAATCTGTGGCTGTTCAGGTCAACACTGGGTTTCAGAATCAGCTCCCTTCGGCCTTCGTCATGAAAAAGCAGAAAGGTGAAAGTGTTTTTTTGAGTGTAAGAGTCATTATAGTTAATTGGAAAACCTTGAATTTTTTAATCTATCACCTATTAATCATGTTTTACTTCTCATGGAGTATATCTTTTATATTATTTATCAGCAACATCATGTGTGGTAAATATCCACTAGACCACTAAAACAAACATATTGCATTAGTACAAAGATAACCTGCCCACCAGAATAAACCTCTTGACGGGCAGCAAGGCTGTTTGGGTCATTAAATACACTACTCATTATTCTCAGATATCAGCCTCAACAAATGAAGAATAAATTTTATGACATACAAATAATATGATCTCCTTAATTTAAGTTCCTCATTAAGTCATTCCGACACCTGAATGATAGACCACAGCTAGATTGTGGTAATGAGATCCCTACAAGTTGGAAATTATTACAGAGACTCCCGGAAAGACCTGGGCCAGTCCAGTAAAATGGGAAGGAGCAGAATTGTCACCCTGGGCATCGCAGTGACCTTTCAGATCTGACTAGCCAGAAATAGTTATTGCATTTGCCTCCTTAAATTAGGCTAACTGGCGCCCAATATCGTGTTCCATTTTACTGAGGATATTTCTTTTATTGAGCAAAATGGCAAATAAGGACAGGCAATTTGCGTTCCCTTTTCCTGACCAGGCTCTCCTGAGCCACACATATTACCATTTGGCCGCTATGGAGAGTTATTTTTAATGCATTTTTCTTTTGGGGAAGCAAGAAGTTTCCTTCCCTGTTCTCCCCTTGGCATGGGTTTTTGGGATGCTTTGCGCTTATCCCCTGTGCACACAACCGTGGATGCTTATCCCCAGCGCACACTGTGCGCTTTTCCATGAAGGAAGGTTGCTTTCTTTGCAAATGGCTTTTTGAAAATGTCACCCATCCACAATGCTGACATGTGGCATTGAGGTTTTCTGTTTCTCCTCAGATCCTCCCACAAGCTGGCATTTGTGGATACACTGTGGCAATCCTCCTGCAAAACCATGACCTTCAAAAGGTGTAATACAAAGCTTTCTATATTCTTGGCCTGTGATTTGAGCAGGAAACATTGAGCACGCTAGGTGCTGCATGAGGCCTTCGCACCCGTCCACCATACATTCAAACAAATAGCGCTCAACCACATTAAACCTAGTGTGTAAAAGCCAGAACATGGAGAGGAATTGTAGGAGTCACTGGTTGTAACATTGTGCAAGTAATTACATAGCGAATTATCGGGGCGAGTCTTCTACGGTGGAAGGCACATGACTCGCTAAGACGGCCTAATGAAATGCACTGGCATAACACTAACCACATAGGTAGCACAATAAATCAGCACTGACAGCAAAGTACACTGCACAATGAATCACTGACTGCGTTTACATTCACACATTACTCCGATGAAGGCAATATTCCATACATGATATTTATATGTTTCGTACAAGGGAAATAGGATCTAATATCTAATATCTAATATTCTTGTGTACATACCAATGTAACAGACTCTGAATCAAATGTTTGGGGTCTGGCAAAAATACAATTTTTACACCGGATAAGCTTTGGTTTGGAAAATTATTATCTTAAAACTACTATATCCATTGTAGGATCTTCCAGCATGTGAACAATGATATACGGAGTTTTATGATCACATCTAAACAACTGCTTAACAATGTTATTATTCATCCAGTCTTCGCTGTAATTCATGTATACATAGACTGTTTTAAAGAAATATGAAATATCTGCAGGTTACTGGGACTGCTTTTAATTAGCTACATAGTATTAAACAGACCAACAAAAAATACTTTGTTTACTCTGTTCTACTGCTTAGTTCTTTATCTTGTTGACCTTGCTGTTTATTTATTTGCCTGGTGCTCTTGTTCAAGGTGACTTAAATCGTAGACAAAAAAACTGTATCATCCGACGAAAACCAATAAGATTCAGCACTATTTAACTGTAGTTAAATGTAAGTAAATGTGTGCAAGAGCTTACCTGAGTTTGATACTGTACTGGATCAGAACACTGCAAATGTCAGTGATGACAGAGAATGTCGTGTTATTGAGCAGATCTTGTATTTTAAGTGGTTAAGCAGTTTAGCACTTACAGTTGTGTCTGCATTAAAAAGTAAATCGGCCCTTTGTCATATGAGATTTGAGTAGATTTTAATTTTAACCCTTGTGAAATAAGACATCAAGACAGTTCCTTTAGAACTAACTTTAAGTAGAGCTGAAGGTGATTGGAAAGGCATCATCTGATTGTTATTGCTGAGACAGGCATTTAAAAGAGATAAGAGTTCCTCATTGCTTGATGTCAGTGATGAAGGGGTTCTGGAGATGTGCATTAGCTTTTTAAATGGGAAGCATGCTGGCAATGTTTAAACACAGCCTGATCACTCTATTTCAATCAGTTGAGTATTACAAAAACCTACATATCTGTGTTTCGTGCTGTTTATTGCCTTCCTTAGAGATCGATGTGAACTCCTGATGAATGCAGGTGTCAGCTTGTATTGCTCTCCTGGAAATGGATTAATGCTCTCAGTGAAACAGACCGGTGACTCATGATTACGCTTTTAGGGAATCATAACCGTGCCATAGCTGCTTAAAGAGTACATTAGCGCATGTTTTTGGGAACTCTAATAGCTATCACTTTACAGACCATTTAAACTTTATAAGGTCTACACCTACCAAAATCGCCCGAAATAGCACTTAGGGTTTTATCCGTTGTTCTAACAACTTGTGGACTATTTTATTTTTTTTTAATAGAATGTTTTTTCATTCTATACAGTAACTATGACCTGTTCTTGTTTGAACATAGTCTCCATAATGTGGTTATTTAGGGCAAGTAAACATATACAACCCCCATACACCAAAGGGGGTTCTTAAGGACAACTAGCAAGCCCATATTCCACCCTCACCAAAGGGGGTTATTACGGACAAATAGCTAGCCAAAATGCTACCACTCTCACCAAAGGGGGTTATTTAGGACAAATAACTAGCTAAAATGCTACGACCCTC
>JAOYSI010005975.1:18103-33785 GCA_025775065.1 Hiodon alosoides | reverse complement strand
TAGCTAGCCAAAATGCTACCACTCTCACCAAAGGGGGTTATTTAGGACAAATAACTAGCTAAAATGCTACGACCCTCACCAGAGGGGTTTATTTAGGAACAGAGTATGTGCCATCGTTCCCCAGCTGAAGAAAAGCGTCGACTTCTCCAGGTCAGTGGCATTTCATTTCCCGTCAGCGCCAAACTATTGCACATCTAGTTGACGAGGCCATTATTCTCAGCCTCAGCGTCTGAAGTTGATCAATGCCTCATGGCTAATGAATGGGAAAAAAGTCTCCACTTTTATTTTCAGTGGGAACTGGTTTGAACAGCATCCTCTCCATGCCTGGTGCCTGACCACTCTGCTGTATTTCAGCCTAACAGGGACAGGTTTTAATGAAATGGTGTTTCATTTTTAGCGGATATGTGTTAACATCTAGTATGATGTCAATAGGTTAGGTTCCACTGTAGGCCTATGTTTAGAAACAAGGCAATGGGTTTATGTAGGAGCTTAAGCGAGGGACTCCCCCTGCCTTGTACCGGTACAACATAAGAGCATCTGCTAAATGCCCAAAATGTAATGTAAATGTATTGTATTGGATACAATGGACTCCACAACGCAAGAGAAGTTGTTGGATAAATAGCTTTCTGATAAACCGAAAGTAATATTATATAATTAATGACCCAGCCTTGCACACATGGCCTTGCATTGGCACACAACCCATCAACACGGCCAGACATTAAAGGAAGTTGTGTCTCTGTTTGAGGGTTCTGAACTGGCAACCTTCAGCTGACAAATGGCATTGAAGATGAGGCTAAAGTATAGTGAGACCACACCCACTCTGCTTCATTCAATTTTAATGTTCTTGTCCAGGGGCATTTTACTGTATTTTTTAATAATTCAGATCACAATCCAATTCTTGCACCAGACACTGTTTAACAGAAACATTTATAAAGGTGGTTAGAATGTCCGATTAATAAGAAACCATCTAAGAAAGGCATTCAAGGAATAAATTCCATCCTCAGATCCACATTTATTCAATTTACAAACGTGCCTGTTGTCTCTCAGTGTTTAAACCTTTGCCTAATTGTGACATGTTACACTCTATACACTGCAAACTGCACAATATACACTGCACACTACACACTACCACTCTACACCACACTGTACATTACACAGTATATATTGCGCACTGCTCACTCTACACTATACACTGCACACTACGAGTCAAAGTGGGGCTAGATTAAGGCATTTAAAAAGAGAAATGCTCTGAGATCTTTCAGCAGGTTTCCTCTTCCAGTGAACACATAATTTTTCGTAACATTTTGAGTTATTAGAATCTTATTGCAATGTAAACAACTCTTTGTGATTGTAAATAGGGCACTCATCTTGTGCTTGAATAGTGCCAAAAAAGTGTAAAGACAAATGTATAAGCAAGCATAATAGCTGGACACTAATGGAAAGTATGTCTGCTTTAAATGCCAATGAACATTTGTGCATAGGAGTTTTTTGTTATAGAAGAACTCGTGGACCATTTAGACGAAAATGTCAAGGAGAAAAGATTGGTTTCCTCATTTACATTTAATATGCTTTGTGCGTTCATGCAGACATGGCATGGAAAAACAGCTAAAATAACTCAATTTATTTTAGTGGTTTTTCACCACTCACAGTTGCTGTTCTGTCCTATTTGTGCCTTCCCTCTGGGCTGCTTGGCCAGCTCTCTGTACTCATTCTGGATGGACACTTGTGTAGTGTTAGATTCATGTGATAGCTTAACAGGAAACATTTAAATCGAGTAAACAGCGCCAGTATCCCTTGACCTTAAAATGGTTGTTTCTGAAACCTTATGTTATTGTTTTAAAACAAGTTTTGACGAGTGTTTTCATTATCACTCTCCTCTTTGTTCAGTTTCGATATTTATTATGTTTCTGCCATTTTTTTAGAACATTAGGTTAGAACATTAGTTTAGAACATTAGCAGCATCATGGTGATTGCTGGCGGAAAGCCGCCTCCACTGTTCACCGAGAAAAAGCCATCAAGCTCAAAAAACAAAAAAAGACATTTATGTCAAAGTCACCCCCAGCCGGGTCCATAACTGGAGACACAGTGGCCTCACTTCAGGCTATATCCCTGTGAAACATTTGTACCTTGTCCTCAGTACGGCCAGCAGATAATAAAGCCGTCAGAGTGTCATGGTCAATCTGCCGAGCGTTTCTCACCTACTCCATCACATGGTGCCCGTCGCGCTCTCCCATGGTGCCTCAGAGAGTACCCTGCTGCCTGCTGCAACACGTCTTCCAGCTCCACAAAAAAAAATCTTTCACTTCAAAACATGTTGAATTTACCTCCCAATATATATATATATATATATATATATATATATATATTTTTTTTTTTTTATTTATTTTTTTTTTTTATGGTTTTTTAAAAGGTTTTTGTTCATGATGAGTGGATGGATAAATTATTTTTCTGATTGATCCTAAATAGTTTGATTCATGCATAGAGGGCAACTCAGCAGTAATGCTTTGGTATTGCATTATAGTAAGATAATTTCAGGACCTTATGAGTTCTTCTGCAGATACTGAAACCCTGAAATCCTAGCCCTCATCAAGAATATAGAATATATTATATTTTAAGTAATGTGGGGAGTTTTACAGTTTATGGATGAAAAGTGTTAAAAGGTCTTCTTACTGAGAAGCACTATGAGGTCTCGTGGTGTAATAGCGACTGTATTTTACATTGTGGTTTTACCAGAATTAAACATTCTGGTAAAGACGTCTTCTGATTTAAATATATTGGGCATGATGAAACCAATACAGTTAAGATCTCATATGTTTATATTCCTTCTTCCCCAATGAATATAATTGAGTTACTTAGCAGATGCTTTTATCCAAAGCGACTTACACAGCTTACACAGCTTAAACAATTTCTACATTCGTTCATTCATCCACTTATACAGCTGGATATTTTACTGAAGCAATTCAGGTTGAATACCTTACTTAAACTAGCTAAGGGGTACAAGGCGACATGCAAACACTTCCATTACATCAACAGAAGTTTGTTCATCTTAAAATCTTAATCAACGAGAACTTTTTGAATAATGAGCTGATAATAAGTATAAAAATGTTTTGTTTTTTTTCTCTCTGATGAAAACAGAATCAATCAACTTTTATCTCAATGCATTTTTCTGTATTAGATATTGATGCCTATCATCATTGTGCTGGTATCAGTTGTTAAATTATGATTTATCACCCTTTGTGATTCTGTCAGACTGTGTTTTGGCTTGGCCTCAGTCCTCTTATACGTCACGTTCCCCTCAGCGTTGAGTCTCCCCACCTCCCGACAGCCCTGTGGAAAGAGCACGGCTTGGCTGAGCTCCACGCCACAGTGTAAACAGGAGAACCCCACGCCTCTGCCTTGCTCTGACAGATGGCTTATCGCACCCAGACGGCTCCGCTCCCACGTCTAGGCGCTGCACTGCCAGGCTGCGGAGAGCTCAAATTAAGATTGAGCGTTGAGAGATGAGTACATCACTCAGGGACTCTTCATTTCCATGGGCAATTGAACTCCTGCGCGGGTTGGACGGATAACGCCCATATATGATTGAATGTCTGCAGCAGGGTGTGTTTTGTATTAATATGCAAATGCCCTTTGTGTGCGCGTGTGTGTGTGTCTAATTACTTAACAAAACTGATCTGATATCATACCGTCGGCTCATTAACTGGCGAATTCTTGCCGGTTTATGGGTATGTTTTTTTGTGGGAGCAGTGTGGTTTGGTTATTTTGCTTGTTTTTGTGCGTTTTTTTTTTGCGTATGCAGTAAAACTGACGTGTGCTAAAAGTAAATGATGCAGCTGTCAAAGCGGCATGAGAATGCCACTGTTCAGCTACTCTTTACTCCATCATTATCATCCCCTGTTAGAAACCCTTTCGAGGCTGGGTGCTGCGTGCAGAGCATCCAATGCAGCAGTTTGTTGCGGTTACGTTTCACTTGATAGTCGGGAATTTAAAGCAGGCTGTTAGATAGTGGGCAAAAAAGGCCGAAAATATCCTGTTCTATTTTTCAATGGCTGTGAGATTAAGGTGGAGGCTTTGACATCAATGTACGGTAATATGTGTAAAACTTTTACACGGGACTGGTTACCCATATTCAATGTTAGAAGTTTGTTTTCACTTTTGACAGATGTATTCTTATTTTTCTTTTTTTAGGTATATCGATACTCATTTTTGGCATCGTACTTGATTTACAACCTGCACACAAGGTATGTACCACGAAAGAGGAAGTTTGCAAGAAGCATTTAATTGCGACAAATTTATAAAAGGGAAATATCGATAGTTCTTTGACCATTGATAGTTCTTTTTGTGACCCCCAGGGAGGTCTGGGAGCTGAACCCCCCGGAGGTGCCTAATTCTGTCCTGCAGTATGCATCATGGGGAGTCCGGGATCGGCAGCTGGTAAGGACACAAAATCTGAATCCCATTCAGATATCTTAGGGCTGGGGACGGACATATTGGGTTCTACACACAATGGTCTATTCAGTAGCCAATAGAGAAAAAAAACCTGTGAACATTCCGTACTCACTTCCCACTCTTCCTACAATCCCAGATCCACCTCCTGTTTTGAAGGTGCACACTTCTTCCATAATTTGGTCAAAGTGAGGTTAAACACACATTGGTTTGATCAGATTTAAGGCTGGCCGCAACTGTGTATGCAGGATGAAGCTATACAGAGAAAGTGTGAAAGGCAAGATCCTCCCCTTGCTGAATAAACAATGCTGTTGTCACTGCATCTTTTTGTGTAAGAAACACTCAAAATATTAAACAAAAAATGTTTGCTGTATATTAATAAGTGCACTATAGTTATGCACTGAGAGAAGATAATTAACTGTGGGACAACATATTACTCTGCTTAATTCCACTCTTATTCTTGCCACAAATAATCAATTGCAGCCAAGAACACTGGAGCCCCATGGGCTCTGCACTTGACACTTGCTAATGAGGCTATTAAAGCATTAATAACTTAATGGCTCAGTTTACATAATTATTAGCTTTATCAAGTCCACCGGGCATTTCTTTCATGACAGTGCATCTTATGTGAACATCTTCACCTGCACTCACAACGCCAATAAAACCGCTGCGATTTTAGCCCTGTTTTTTTTTTTTTTTTTTGTCTTGCAGGATTCTTTCAGTAAAAAACATTGATAATGTTCAAATATAAAATTACATTGAAATAGGACAGATTGACAGTGCGCTGTCAAAATAGATTTTGCAGAGGAAAGACGATGAATGATTGGCGGTGTAGATACTTTTGGTTCTTCCACTCCCCAGGTGTACATTTTTGAAAACAACATTTACTACCAATCCGACGTGAAGAGCAGCTCCCTGAGGCTGACCTCGTCAGGGCAGGAAGGTGTGATCTTCAACGGCATTGCCGACTGGCTGTACGAAGGTAAGCTAATTCATTTGGTTCCGGAGTTCTCTGGGGAAGGAGAAGTGTCGGTGGTAAGGAATGAGTTTGATTGATCCTACCCCTTCACTTTCACACAGAGCCAATCATGTTTCTCAGTGGAAGTGGGGCATTGGCGGTCAGAGGTCAGTTGAGGGGGTTAATGGAGTAGAATCCTGAGCAGCTGAGGGTCAAGCATCTGCCTGAGGTTCTGATGCTCACAGCACATCCCCTTCAGGGAGTTTCCACGGTTACAGGACAGGGTGATGCAATCAACGTGTAGTAGGATGGTCGTGGTAACGTCCCCTTCAGGGAGCTTCTAAGGTTACAGAATGGGGCGATGCAATCGCTGTGGTAACGTCCCCTTCAGGGAGCTTCTAAGGTTACAGAAAGGGGCGATGCAATCACAGTGCAGTAGGATGATCATGGTAACATCCCCTTCAGGGAGCTTCCAAGGTTACAGGAAGGGGCAATGTAATCACCGTGTAGTAGGATAGCCATGGCAATGGGAGCTTTTATGGGTGATACAAAAAAGCTCTTCTGTTCACTCTACAAGGTTCACTGCTTTGGGGTATTTAATTATTGTGGAAATTTATCCACCCTGAAGATTGCTCAGTTCTATAGTTTTCTAAATTGCATATTGCTTAAAAAAGAATATAGACTGCTTTTTGAGTGATTCAGTTAGAAAAGGCGCAGGCCAAAGCTGAGACTGAGAACTATGGCTGTGCCCAAGCAGCAGATTTTGTTTTGAGGCAGAGTTTCTTTTGATTTGTTGCTAACCAGTGTCTCCAATCTTCTTCCCGGGCACAAGTAGGCTTGCAGTGCCATGGGAAGTGAAATGCCTTTCCTCCCATAGGCTCTCAACCACTTCTCTCATTGGCTCTCAATCTCTCTTGGCTCTGAACCTCTCGCACAGGCTGCCTGCACAGCTCTCCTCCCATTGGCTTTGCCTCTTCTCCCATTGGCTGTGCTGCCTGGGGTGTAAAATACCAGGCCTTTGGATTGGAGGAGACAAATCAGGCTTCTGCATCCTCCTTTTGAGCAGCGGCAGGTTGTGTAGCAACAATTGTTGATTTACAAAAGCAAAAGAATAAATAAATAATACAAATGATTTACCTTTTTCATACCGTCTTGTGAGTATATAAATGAATAATTGCACTTTAAAAGTTTGTTCCAATAGTAGAGGAACTTGCGGGCAGCAATCACCAAGTACAGAAAAACAAAAATCAATGAACACAGAAAAATGCATGACCTCTTAGTCAACCATAAACACATAATGTTGGTGGTAGGCAATAAGTTGTCGTAGATGTAGCTTTCTCTTGTTCCCCATCTGTGTTTTTTTTTTCCCAGTGACAGTCGCTACATACCGCCTTCTGGTTGTTAATGCATCTTCATTGTGTTGAAGTCAGTTCTGCACTGTCTTGTGTGAAAGCAACATTATTTTTGTGAGAAAGGCAGAAAGAGATTTCTCAGTGCTCAGCACGGATCCACTCTGCATGTTTATCCATCTGCCCCAAAGGCTCAGCGGATTTTTATTTGCTTTCCTATAGAACATGAGCCACTTCATCTCTGGTTTTCGGTCCTTATCTAAATAACGCAATTGCACTCACTCATCCATCCATTAACCAGATAGCCCTGGAGATGGCAAACTGTTAGTCTAGGCCTGGACAGAGTAGAGAGCCCAATGCTTAGGAACAGTTTGTGTTTTGGAATATTAAATGCACGTGAATAGTAACTTGGTACACTAGCATGAAATTTCTCTTTGTGCAGCAGATAACTTTTAATAATATATTATAAATAAGCTGCTTTCCTGCACAGTACTATGAACAAACAAAAAATATTTTAAAACTTCAAGTGAGCGTAAGTTAGAGTATCTTGTTAAAAGTGATGTGTATAGAGCAGGCGATCGCTGCGAGACATAGTCCATAATTTGACCTTGGTTGCTTTAGTTCCTTTTAAAGGTATAAATGAAAAGACCTTCAAAGGAGATGGACCTCTTTCAGATTGCCTGGAAACGCCTGGTTCCACTTCGCACATAAAAGCTTGACATTTTGTGCATGCAGAAGTATCACTCCCATCAGCATTACGCTTTTCTGACGTTACGAGGCTGGAATTAATAACCAAAATGCCACTTAAAAACTGCACTGGATTTGCTTTGTTGTATTGTGTTTGTAAACAACCGGTATACTTGAAAAAGCTGTGGTTCCATGGTTTGTTGGTTGGTTATCAGAACCAAATGTTCCCATGTTGAATGGAAAAAAAGAAACAAACAATGATATATTATGGGGGGTATATATGGGGGCTTATATATATTGAAGCGTGGGTCTTTCAGATGTTGATAACATTGGGACTCTGGTCTGCTTCTGGTGCTGATCGTGTTGTCGGTTGTTTACAGAGGAGCTACTTCACTCCCACGTGGCCCATTGGTGGTCACCGGATGGGGAGCGGCTGGCCTTTCTCTCCATCAACGACACCCTGGTGCCAAACATGCTTCTACCACGCTTCACCGGCACAATGTACCCGAGAGGGCCGCAGTATCCCTACCCCAAGGTGAGAGTGACTGAGACACAGAGACACCTAGTGCCCCTGGCCCATGCTGAGAGTGATTGAGACACCAAACCAGTACAGAGACACTCAGTGCCCCTGTCCCAACCTGAGAGTGATTGAGACACCACACCAGTACAGAGACACCCAGTAACCCTGTCCCAACCTGAGAGTGATTGAGACACCACACCAGTACAGAGACACCCATTAACCCTGTCCCAACCTGAGAGTGATTGAGACACCACTCCAGTACAGAGACACTCAGTGCCCCTGGCCCAACCCACACCAGTACAGAGACACATACACACAGCATCCCTGCCAAGAGTGCCGCAAGCTTTGTAAAAAGAGGGCTGCGGAATCCATACCCCAAAGTGAGAGTGACTGAGACACAGAAACACTCAGTGACCCTGCCCTGAGTTGAGAGGGATTGAGACACCACTCAAGTACAGAGACATCCAGTAACCCTGTCCCAAGGTGAGAGGGATTGAGACACCACAGTACAGAGACACACACACAGAATCTCGCCCAAATAGTGCCATGAGCTTTGTAAAAAAAAAAAAGTGCTTTGGGAAATGAGAATATGAGTCAACTGGCACTCAGGTACATCCTGCACACCAGCGCTCGTGCGTGTCTGTATTTACGTTACTGGTCATCCAGCTGAGAACAGCCACTGTACCTTATGACATGTATTTGTGAGGTAGGGGAATACATTTGCAATTTCACTCTTGTATGTAAAAGTTTGTAAAAAGTTTGTAAAAATGAATTCAGAAGCAAGGTATTATCCTGGCCACAGGTTACATCAGTACCTGTCCTGGCTCTAGAGTCACATCTTAGAAACAAATTAAACAAAGGAAAACAAATGTTATGGAGACCATATTTGGAAAAGGAACGATGTTCTGGATGTGCTGGTGTGAGATGTTCCTCACTTCTTGGCCAGGACTGAAACACACTGCTTATCCAGTAAAGTTGCTAAAGGATAGCAGAGACCCTCCCCAGGCTAATGACAAACTACCGACCTGTGGGAGGACATGTGGATAAGCCCCCCTGCAATTTATCGGTCACAGAGAAGACCGCCTGTACCTTTATGGGGAGAAGAAAAACAAATAAAATGACAACCCTTTTCGGTGTCTATAATTCACATGATCACATGTATTAAATTATCATAATTTGAATAAGACACTTGCAAAATCTGTAAATCTCACAAAAAACACATAACCCATTGAGAAAATATAAGAAACACCTGTCTTGATTCATAGTTTGAATGTTGTTATTCTATTTAAAACCAAGCTTTGCAGGAACCAGAAGCTTCTCTGATGAGGCTTCATTCCTGGCATGGGTAAAGAATCAGCCATTTGATTGTCTTTGAGGCTGCAGAATTGGTTAGGTGCATGGTGCTGTTTCTCTGACACTGACGGTAATTACTTTCTCTTGTAAGTGATTGTATTCAAGAGTTTTGGGTGTAAGAAGTTTGCGTGTGACACGCCGTCATGGAGGAATTCTGGGATCTGGGAGCATCTTTCCCTTTTGAGCACTCCGAATTACGCAAGAGCGCTTGGAGTCTTGTGACTGCAATCTCTAAAAATACGGTTGGCATGACAGTTTTGCTTTGTTTTTTATTTTCTTCTGAGCCCCTGAGGCAGTGCAGCGCCCAGCTGGAAAAGCTCTGGGCAAGCTACAATCGTTTTTACACTGAGGCTTCCCTTTTGGTACCATGGCAGATTAGAGAGCATGGACTAGGAATTCAACATCGGCCCTAGGCAGAGCGCTACCTGAGCTGGCTCCAAATGGCTCTGCAGGCCAGTGTCAGTCTGGTGCAGTGTTCAGTAACATGTTGCGCGTGTATGTCCTTGTGAGAGACGCACGTTCCCTTGAAAACTTCCAAGAAAAGTAAACATTGCTAACAAAGTTTGAATTTGTTAGTCATTCGAAAAAAGGCAAATATCCTTAGCCTTAGATCAGCTCTGTGTCTGAAGAAAACAGAGACAGAACCTTTGGCAATTTCGTTCACATGACTCCAAGCGCCTTCGTATAATTTGACATAACTGCTTATAGCTGGGGTACTTAAGGGAGAACAACCCATAAGTAATGGATTACCTACGTATTTGAAATGGAACTGCTAAATCATTAAAAGGGAAGAGATTTACGTAAACGTAGTCCTAGGAGTGATGGCAACCGTTGTCATTGAATCCCCATTGTGGGGCTCTGTCGGGCTTGGGAGCTCACGGTCCACCTGACCCATTACTAAAGCGTAGACAGACAGCATGATTGAGCCAACTCAGGTTAAACGCTCCTCAGGTACAGGGGCTTCCTCGACGCTGACCTGCGGCCTCCTGTCGGCTGGGGAGGAGGACAGTCAAAGTCCTGCTCTGAGAGCATCTTTTGTGCATGGCAGGTGGGACAGGTAAACCCGGCAGCCAGGCTGTTCGTCGTCACCCTGGACGAGCGGACACAAAGCACTGAACTGGCTCCTCCCGGGGACTTTGATAAAAGGTGCTTTTTCGGTGCTGCCGTCGTTTTTCCGACACTGTTCCCCTCGGCGCATTCAATCACGTTCTTCCCTCTCTATGACTGACACCTGCAATTTGGGCACCAACTATTCTACCTCTTTCAAAATCTCTAAGATATCCCATATATTTTAAAGATCTCTTTTATAGAGAAAACTTGTTGATAATTAGTAAAATGTGGATTTTTTTTTCAGTAGCAATTTTTATTTTAATATTACCATTCCATTTACATTTCTGTTGTTTTATTACATTGCATATATACTCACACGCACACACATAATATATGCCATAATAATGCTGGCTGTAGTCCAGGTTTTCCTCTTTTAGTTTGCATCCATGCGAGATGCCTCCTGACTGCTTCACAACCAATAATTAATATAAAAATCTTCCTCTGCAGAGAGCCCATTTGTCACTGTCAGGTTCTGGTCGTCTTCCCCCTCTCTAGTGAGTTCTACATTGCTATGGTTAAGTGGGTCACCAGCCAGAAGATTGGCGTGCGCTGGCTGAACCGGGCCCAGAACACCTCCATTCTGACATTGTGTGATGTGTCCACGGGGGTATGTGTCAAGGTAGGTCCTCCTCCTGTGCTCTTCAGAAGGTGAGGGATAGGCCACTGGACCCTTGAGGACGACTGCGGTCGGCCCAAATCCATCGTTACGGCTTTCCCTTTATTTTTAGGTTCATGGAAAAAGGGTACATGCATTTCATATGCGCATTACTAATGACATACTGTACAGATGTTTTTAAGAACGTGGCGTCTTGGAATAGTATTATTTAGCTATGCAGAATTCCAAGGATTATCCGCTCTTCCTGGAATATCTCTCACTGTATACCTAATAAAGCTCTGTGCAGAATCACATTTCTGTAAACAATGGGTTTAATTTAGCTCCTTCAGATCTAAACAACCCAGGCCAAACAAAACCTTTTCTGGGTGGGAAACTTGTCCCTGTTGTTTAGCCAAAATAGTAGCATATTAGAGAAACATAGCACAAATACACAGCGATTGAGCATATTCTTTTATGTCAATGCGTGCACATGTATTTTATATGTTAACTCGTGGTCTTTTTTCTCTCTCAGAAACATGTGATGACATCGGACACATGGCTCGACCAGCAGGTAAAGGGCCCTTCACGCCATTCACAGTGGCAGCGAACGGCCTCACGAGGATACACGCTTCCTATAATTCCGATGTCCGAGGCAGTAACATTGTTAGCTTGTCTGCTGTTTGTGAGACGAACCCGGCGATGCAGAAAGGGCTAGGCTACTGGCCCTATCTTCTTCTTTTTAAAAGCTCATCATATTGACTTTCAGAATGAAGAGCCGGTCTATTCAAAGGACGGGAGTGTGTTCTTTCTGTCAATGCCCATTAAACACGGAGGACAAGGGGCTTTCCGCCATGTAGCAATGATTTCCCATCAGGTAACATACACTGAGTGTCAGGCACTATGGTAACCAAATAGCTAACTCTCAGTATAAAGCCAATAATATTAAATTATATTATATATTATATATCAAAAATATATTACCTAACACAATCACTAAAGTAGTAATAATTCTCAATAAAGCTTATATAATAAATGCTTAGTAATATATGATAGTATCTCTGTTTGGTGAAGCAGTAATGTTAGGGACCTTTGAATAATGTGTGAATGAGTATTGAATTCAGGGTGGTAGTTTTGGTACTTTGGACGCCTGGGATCAACGGTATAGATTTCTTGAGAAATGCGTCCTACATAGGTGTGTTATTCTGACTTCCTGGGCTTTTGGCAGGTGGGAAGTGAGTCGCCAAACGTCCGACACCTGACGTCAGGGAACTGGGAGGTCACTGGGATTGTGGCCCACGATGAGAGTGAAAACGCTGTGTAGGTAGAGAGAGCCTGCTCCTCGGCTTGCTGGGAGAAAACGGTCGGCATCGCAGAGGACGGAATGAACTAAAAATATCTTAACTGATTCTCCACATGCCGCTTTGAAGTTCTGAGGGAGATTTTTTCTATTCCTCTCCACAGTTACTTTCTCAGCACGGAGGAGGGCTCCACGCAAAGACATCTGTACAGGTGTGGGGTGGTGTTTGTCAGCCCTGTCGCTGATATTTATTGCCTGTCCCCGATGTGACTGAGGATGAATCCGGGCCCACTGCAGCTGGCCTGACACGTGCAGTGCAGTCACATGGTGTGACACTGTAGGCGTAAACCCACCGCAGCTGGCCTGACACATGCAGTGCAATCACATGGTGTGACACTGTGGGCGTAAACCCATCGCAGCCGGCCTGCTGGCCCTGCATGTGCAGTGCTGTCACACGGTGTGACACTGTGGGCGTAAACCCACCGCAGCCGGCCTGCTGGCCCTGCATGTGCAGTGCTGTCACACGGTGTGACACTGTGGGCGTAAACCCACCGCAGCCGGCCTGCTGGCCCTGCATGTGCAGTGCTGTCACACGGTGTGACACCTCCCGGCAGGTATGGACCATCTGCCACCTGGCCCATGTCTCCCCTCTCTCCACCAGGGTGTCCACTGTGGCCCCATTCCACCGCCAGTGCCTGACCTGTACCCTGCACAATCAGAAATGCACATACTACTTTGCTGACCTGAACCCTACTGCCCAAAGGGTCCTACTCCACTGTAAAGGTAATGGAACTGTGAACAACATGCACGATAAAATAAAAGTACAGGGGGGCTCTATTTTATGAGTCTTCAGAAATATCAGAATGAAAAAAGCTTTTTCTAAAAGATTGTAAATAACGCTGACCTACCAGTCAGGGGTGACTCAGGGGTGAGTGTAATTTCCAATTACAGGGAGTGCCAGCACAGCTCCTGTATGGCTGCCTTACTCACTCCTGCGGCATGTGATTACTTAAACTGCATTAGCTTTCCATCCTAAGGCAACTGACTGACTAATCTTGTTCCCTATCCCTCTGTTCGCAGGCCCAGATGTCCCCCAAACCAGTGTCCACACTCTGGGTGATCTAAGCAGTGAGTCACACGTGTCCCTCTCGGGGGATCAGTCGCTGAACAGCAGACTTCAGCTGTCCGAATGATTCAAATCTGTGAATCGGTGTGGGGAACAATTACCCAGAAAACATCAATTATTCCCTGCCAGCTAGCATTCCCTTTCCAATCTGCCTGCACTGCTCGATGTGGCTTGACTCATAAAAAGCACCTGTTTGGGAGGCACCCGAGAATGTGAACCGTTTTGAACTGGCCACGGTCATTTTCAGTGCGCCACCACTGCCCACAGTGGATACTTCTGTTATTGTTTGTTTTTGACACACTCATTTTCTCAAAATTGAGTTTTGCGCGAGTTAACACGAATTCCAGAGAGCGGAAGTGGGAATAAAATCAGGGGATTGGGATGTGGCAAACTCCACACAGGCAGCCAAGCACAGTGATAAGGCTAACTCCACACAGGCAGCCAAGCACAGTGATAAGGCTAACTCCACACAGGCAGCCAAGCACAGTGATGTGGCTAACTCCACACAGGCAGCCAAGCACAGTGATAAGGCTAACTCCACACAGGCAGCCAAGCACAGTGATGTGGCTAACTCCACACAGGCAGCCAACCACAGTGATGTAGCTAACTCCACACAGGCAGCCAACCACAGTGATGTGGCTAACTCCACACAAGGTGATCTTGAGGACAAACACCATGAATTTTGAATAGAATTACCTCCATTTTTATTCTTTGTCAAACAACGCTTTGGGAGGAATTCACTGATTAATGTTTAATCAATGTAGCCCCTCTGGACTGTACAAGACTTGAGTAAATTTGTATTTTTTAAATCTGTTTTTATTTATCAGTGTAAACAACATCAGGGTTGTGTCCTAAAGCGCCTGTCCTGGTGAATGCATTAACCTGCAGTCTGAAATGAATCCTTGGTGAAGTCTCTAAACTCAGCTACTAGTTCTGTGGGCATCGATTGTCCATTAGGGGAAATGGGGAGATAATGACTTTCTCTGCAAAACAGGCCATTTGAAGAGTCGTTAAATACGAATCATTACTAGTTATGAAGAGCTGCACTTACTCTCTCATTGGAAACTGTGAAGTGTCTATACTTTGTGCTTTCAAAAAAAAAAGGGAAGTTATGAATAGAAGTCAACAATTTGATAACTGCTAATAAATATGTGTTTTAATGATTATACCTGGTTACAGTCCCCCACATATTTATCTGTACCATTATTAGATGTAATCAAAACATCATTCAACAGAAAGAAAATGATTGTGAAATTTTTTATTTTTGTCAAAAATAAGCTTCATTGAAAGAAAATAAAAACACTCAAGAAGGGATCATTCGTCATACTGGAGTATCTATTTACAACTTGGCTTCAGTCCTCTAGCAGGGGGTACCAAAGTTTTGCCCAAAATGTCCTGCGATAATTTAAAATTTGTGGTGCCTCGTCAAAGCACAATTCTCGCCTGTTTTTTTGTCTAACCATAAGGGCCTCTCGTAATTGTCATTGAGATGCAGTTTGGATCATCCATACCACCTCCTTTTGTATTGAGCGTATCCATGCAGTCACGCTGATGGTGTTATGGAAATCCTTTAGCCTTGGACATGTGGTGGCCTCACAAACAATCTTTCTCACAGTGGATGGTGGTAATATTCTCTTTGTGACCCCTTCCGGGCTAGATAGCAATTGATCCTGTGTACTAGTACGTCTTAATAATGGAAACTGCAAGCTTTGTGTCAATTTTTTATTAAGTCATTATAAATTACTATATATGCACTTTTTGAGAGTTCCCTGGCCTTTGCCATTATGGTGGATTTAGAATTATTTCATTATTCAAGAACTCTCATGATGTTATCATTGAGTAATCCTTAAGTATTCCTTAACTTAAGAAAATGTAATGCATGCACATTTATGGAAGTTTGCCTAATGCCAGCCACAAGGTGAGTTTTCTTAACCATGATACATTGCAATGGCTGATGTTAGCCATTTTGCCGTCGAAAACAAGTGCAATTTTAAAATAATTTATTAACCATGAGAACCGAGGGAAACCATCACATTGTGGCCTTCCAAGTAGGGCGCTGAGTTTGGAGAACGCTTTTTGGTTGATTTTCTGCCATTACAATGAGCTTTGATCAGGTGGGATGCAAGGCTGATCTGGGAGCTTGCTGGCGGTATGCTGGTGATATACGGTTTTCTCTGGAAATCAGCTCTGGGCGTGTTCTGTTCTGTCTGGGCATCCGCTTTGGTGGTATTCGGTTCTGTC
>JAOYSI010005974.1:0-13171 GCA_025775065.1 Hiodon alosoides | reverse complement strand
ACCAATTACTCTAAATTCATAACAAATATTATGCAACCAGTTATTTTGTGTTTATAAAGTTTATAAAGTTTATAAAGCATTCACCCCATTTAATGCAACTCACCTAAATCATCATTGTGCAGCAAACTGGTTTTAGAATTAGCTCAGTTAATTAAATAGAGATCACCTGTGCACAGTCAAAGTGATTTGAGTGATTATAAAATTATAAATATACATGTCTCTGGAAAGTCTAATAATACTAATAAATCAGTATCTTGGGAAAAACGACACCATGAAGACAAAAGAAAATCCAAGCAGATCTGTGAAAAAAGGTTATTCATAATTATTCCCTGAATTTCCCTCGGAGTACTGTGAAGTCAATAATTAAGAAATGGAAAAGGTATGGCACAGCAGTAAATCTGCCTAGAGCAGACTATCCTCAAAAACAGAGACCTATGGCTCCTCTGAAGGACTTACATTTCAGTGGCTGAGACGGGAGAGGCTGTGCATACAACAACTGTTGCCTGGGTTCTTCATCAGTCACAGGTTTTTGGGAGATTGGCAAAGAGAAAGCCACTTGAAAAAAAACAAAGGAAATCTTGGCTAGGAGTTTGCCAGAAGGCATGTGGGAGACTCTGGAAAAAGATTCTATGGTCTGATGAGATCAAAATGGAGCTTTTTGGACATCAAACCAGACACTATGTTTGGCACAAACCAAACACCGCACATAAATAAATAAATACACCACCCCCCCATGAAGCATGGTGGTGGTAGCATCATGCTGTGGAGATGCTTCTCTGCATCAGGCCCTGGAAGGCTTGTAAAGGTAGAGGGTAAAATGAATGCTGCAAAATACAGGGAAATCCTGGAGGAAAACCTAATGCAATCTGTAAGAGAACTGAGACTTTGGGAGAAGATTTTTCTAGCAAGACAACGATCCCAGGCATACAGCCAAAGCTACACAAGAATGGTTTAAAAACAACAATGTTAATGTCCTGGAGTGGCCGAGCCCAGACCTCAACCCAATTGAGAATCGTGGATGGACTTGGAAAAAGGCTGTGTACTCATGAACCTCTACGCAACCTGACAAAGCTTGAGCAGTTTTGCAAAGAAGAATGTGAAAAAATTGCTGTGCCCAGATGTGCCAAGTTGATAGACCTATCCACATAGGCTCAAGGCTGTGATTGCTACCAAAGGTGCGTCTACTAAATAGAAGGGGGTGAATACTTATGGAACCAAGTATTTTGTGTTTAATATTGGTTATAAATTTAGACTAATTTGAAGAAATGTTATTTGAATGTATTTTCTGTATTTTAGTGTCTTTTTCTGTTGATCAGTGACAAAAAAATAAAATGAAGTTCACTATGATTCAATAATAAAAATAAAATGAAATCTGAAAACATCCAAGGGGGGTGAATACTTGTGTGTGTGTGCTCATGCTCTGCTGGCTTATATATATATATATATATCTTAGGTTATAAATATACTCTGTTGGCTCGTTCTTTAACATCCCGTAATTAATCTCCAGGAGGCAGAAAAGATTTCTCCTCAGTATGGTGGTGGTCATTGTCTCTGCTGAGAATGGTATGCATGATCACCAGGCCTCCTCCAAAATTTTAAACCTTTATTGTATTTTCCTGTGACCTGAGCCTCTGGAGCTCCAGACATGAGTGTACATTTTATACCAGAAAGCTGCTAATTCAGCTGAAGGAAATGCACACTGTATTTTAGGCCCCACAAAGTACTGATATCTTGGGACACAATTGCAGTCCCAGTCATGCATTACAGATGTGAGAAATGGGCAGCACCACAGTTGGGTTTTCATTTCTGGGTTTTGGAACGGACTTGGTGGGAGGGCGTGAGAGGAGAAAATTGAGTAATTGGGTTGGAAATGTGTGCTCCTGATGGTGCAGAATCTAGAGTGCTCATCGTTGCCAAGGCTGCTATCCGAACTGCCTGGAAGTGATGGAGATGTGGTCAGGATGCACTGGTCAGGCAGTGCTATGATACAGATGATTGTTTTGTGCTCATGCAGATTATATTTACCAATCAGTTTTGAAATGATTGCTGATGGATGGATTTTCTCATATGATATTCAGTAATATCCCTTTATAGTCAAACACTTGTCTTTTAGATGGGAACTTAAAACCCAGTGAGTGTTTATCTGGGTGAGAAATGAATAGCTCTGCCAATAACCTGCTGGAATTAAAACAAGAAAAAAGTGGTGCATTATATTTTATTACTTTCCTTGAATGCAGAATGCATGAATGCTTTCCTTGAATGCAGAATCAAGGACCTTGAATGCAGAATCATTTGGCAAAAAATAATTGCAACTCAGTGTTCTGAAAAGAATGCCAAAATTTTAATTTGCAATGCATAGCAATTCCTCAGCACAGACCATTTTTATCACTCACCACAGAGGCCCAGAGTGTAATGCTTGCAGTGAAACTGAGCCTGCTACCAATTCTTTTAAAACCATCCTTCAAGGTTAAGTGCAAAGCAAATATAATTTATGTCATTTGGGCAAAGATTGTGCAGGGAGCTTTTTTTTTTTTTTTTTTTACAGATTAGTGTAATTTAGATTTAAAAATGCTGGCTAGACAAATTCTTGGGTGTGAATTGTTTAATGGTGTTCATGTTACTCTCAGGGCACCACTATAATGACACGGGAGGGCCTAAGATATCTATAATAAGGCAAGACATTCTCTCAATCTGAGGGTTTGGCTCAAACTGTTTGTAAGTCTAGAAACATTCTTTAAGATGGCCTTCATGGAGTCAGTGTCCAATTTAAATAAATTCTAAGTTTTTGACCGGTGCTTAATTATGTATACATGTATAAGCACTCACTGCTATGTTCTTAGAACCACTCTGAGACTAAGCGTGCTTAGTGACATTCTTTTTGGTGCTGTTGGAAGTATCCATGTGAGGAAGGCCTAAACTGTAGCCATAAAGGGATGCACCTGGTTAACAATGATGTTCAGATTCAGATGTTCAGATGCTCAGTTGGTATCAAGAGACCTAACATTTGCCAGGGAAACATTTCCCACACTGTAATTTTATGTGGGTCTATTGCAACATATATAGCAAAATGTTTGCATACTTCACAGCTGTATGTTCACATCTAGAAAATAATGTCTACTGTATATATTACCCCCAAAGCTCTGCAATAAACCATGATAAAGTTAGTTATTCATCCACCTGCACCAGCAGTAGCCCTGACATTGTCTCCCTCTGCAGCTGTAAAAACACGCTTATATCATATTTCATTTTTAAAAAGCTATTAAGTAGTTATATAAGGTGTGATTAGCCGGCTTTGATTTGTACCACCCAGGTATTGCTTTAAATAATTTTTTCCGGATTTGTCCGGTTATTTTTAAGTCACAAATTGAGTAGACCCCTGTGCGTAGCCATTGACTGTAACTGAGTATAAGTACATCGATCTGATGAGCCATGGCTATCTTTGAAACACTCCGGTCATAAGTCCACAACTGTATTCAATTAGATCAAATTGAAGCGTAAAAATTCTTCTGTAGTCACACAGAAATCTTATAGTTTGTACCGTACGCTGTTAAAAAAGAACGCTTAAAAGATAGATTTTCCCTTTAAGCAGATCTAAAAAAATAACACAGTCTATTCTGTACACACTCATAGTACATATCTACCTTTCAAGATCCAAAGCTCACACCTCCTGCTTTCCTTTTGATCACTTCTGCATGTGTTTCCTTTGCTTTAGATCTCTGCTCCCTAAAAGTACCAAAAGAAATGAGAAACACATGTTGCTTGATTTTGCACAATGTTCAGTGCAGGACAGGATGCTTTAAGTAATAAGTCAAAACATTGTAGAACACAATAAAACAGAACAAATTTAGTTAATTACAGAAGAACATTTTCAGTGAAATAATAGCCTGTATTCATGCAACTTTCCAACTGACTTTCTAATTGCAAAGAAACAGCAACACATCATAATTATACAGGCCAACAGATTTCTCCATGGGCATTATTTTCTTAATACTCAGAAATAACCCCAAATGACCAATTTAATAAACTATTTTCTTTTCTTTTTTTTTCAGGTATTGTCGTTTCAGTAACTTTAAACTGGACATGAAAAGCATAGTTCTTCAGCACTTATTTGTATTTTAGGAGAGCTATATAGAGACATAATGCTGTCTAGAGGTTTTGAACATTTCTATGTAGTTAGAAATTGTCATTTACTGAAGCATGTCAGACTCACTAATACACAGTGGCAGGATCCCTCACTGAACTAGCACTGGACATAGTGCTTTTTAGGGTTATTGCAGTTGTTAATAAGAGTTTGTTCAGATTATCTAATAAATTTAGCCTGGAAAAAATCTAAAGTAGAATACATAACAATATTAAGTGCATATACCTGCTAATTTACTGTATCTGAGTAATACAAGATTAATTTTTAAATTGGTTTAATAATTCTGGCCATAATACTCAACAAAATATCTGTTGGTGTTGACATTACCATGTTAATGAAGATTAACTGGCATTTCTGCACACTTCTTTTAATGTGATAGAATAATAAATAAAATAAAAAATCAGCCATATAATGTATAACACTGTCTCCTAGAGTAAACCAGGATGAACCATTAAGTGATTTTAAGAAAAAAAATTATCCCCTGGTGTTTCTCCACCCTGCTTCCCTTGTTATTAGGGTCACACAGCCACCTCTGATATATTTATATACATATATACAATGGCTACTATAGATACTTACCGAAAGCATGACCACTTTATAAATATCCCTTACTATTCTATAGATAAGGTTGATGGTCTGTTATTTGGGTTTTGGGTTTTGTTTTTTTCCCATGAGGTTAAAACTCAAAAGGCTAAATATTTTAAAGCATACTATAATAAAAGCTTCTTGTGAAGAGCCTCCTAAAATGTACTCCTCTTCAGTGAAAATACTGTTACAGTGATAAAACCTTATCATTGTATAACTTAGGGATTTCAAACAAACGTTTATTACAATTGAAACAATAAAACCGGCATGTTTTGAGTAATCTCTACAATCGGTAAAAGTTTCAGATTGCTCACAAGTTTTAAAAAGTTAAATATGTGCCGTACATTTTAGTATAAAGCTGTTCTTAAATTGTTTCATGATATATTCTCTGCAGACTCACAAGGTCTGTGTTTGACCTCAGATTCTTGGAAATAGTTTGAGTCTTTGTGATCTCGTTTGTTGGTGGGACAGTCCGTTTCTGAGGAATCTTCTTCTGAGGCATGGCACCATGGACCACAAAACCTTTCTTCACTTAGAATTCCAACCAGAATCAGAGCCGCCACACTCTGAGCATACAGAGAAACACGAATACTCAGCGTCAACTCCCAGGGGACCTGTGGTCTAGATGACATTTCGGACATTTCCAAGAACCTTCGACGAAGCCACTATGACAAACGCGGTCCACACCAAAAAATGGATTACAACACAACAGTTTAAAGTTTGAAGTGCATTCTGAATGACCCAAACCACTCTGGAATTGATAGATTCAAATTGAGTTCCTTGGTTTTGAACAGTGATATTCTTATCCAGACTTCTGTCCGATCTCTGCTACTTTGTTTTCGATGACTTCACCTTTTTCTGGGCTGGTTGTTATATGGCTTTAAGCCTCCGTCCCATGCTTTCCTCGATTCAGCGGTAAAACACGTTTACATTTATAATTCAGATCACTTCCGTACCGGGTGTGTACAGATGTGCATGCTTCCCTTTGCGCATTTATTCTTCCTCAAACCATGTAGTGCTGCTCAGTGTTTGGTGCTGATAGAACCGCCCAGGTGGTAGTAAACAAAACCAAGGTGATCTTTATGTAGCAGAAACATCAGGTTTTTTTCCGAGGGAGGAAATTTATGGCGGACTTCCAGTTGAGCTCCCGCATTTATTCTGTTGTCAGTGTTGTGTGACTCTCATTGGTAGAAACCAAGACTCGCATGGAGTCATACTCTAAGTAAGACTGATAAAGAGGATCCACTAATAGTTATGCATTTTTTTTTATATGAATGGTTTTAAGTTATGATTGGGTATTTTGTTCTAAAATGATGTTTATGTTATTAAAATGTTTCTAAGACCATTACCAGGCATTAGTTACGGCCATGATGAAATACAACTAAATAACACAATTAGAATTAAATTAAATTATTTCAGCTCAAATTCATGCATGTTGATCGTGGTCATGAGATAAAAAATAATGCAAAGAGCTTCAGGAATTTATCACGTGTGAACTCATACCTCATTATCACAGTAAGCACCTACAAATTGGTCTGGGTTATTCCTTCTTCTATCAAATTGGAAACAGAACCTAACCAGAGATATGTCTTTTCAGGCTTTCTTTTCAAGTGGTCTTTCTCAAGAGAATACTTAAACCATGTCTGGCCCAACACCTAAACCATCTGGGGCTATCGTTTTTAACCAATAAAAACATCAAGGTGGTCAAATAAAGTTAAGGCCATCTTTACCTTTCAAAGGGGACTTCTTTTAAGAGGACGTGGCTTATTCCAACAAAAAATTCCAATTGATATACAATTCCTGGAATTTTGTAATCAAAATACAACATTTGTCGTACTTATTGTAAGTGGGATTATGATAGAAGGGCAAAATATTCAAACAGCCCATGGCTTCATTGACTGGATATTAACATAGAAATATTATGTCCATTTTTGTAGTGTATGCTGACAGTTCAACGTTCCCAAATCTTTTAGTAATACTGCAAAGCTCATGTATGAATACAGTTTTGAAAATTGATACAAAACTGTTTAGAGCGTATGTTCACTAAAGGAATTGAATACTACTGTTAAGACTCTAGAATATACAGCATTTGTATAACATATTGAGGAATAAGGTGGTTGGTCTGATTGTGTGTTGGCTCACAGCACTTTTCTTTAGTCAACCGCTGTTTTTGTGCACCAAGATACAGGAGTAATGGGTTTCTGATATAATCTGTAAAGGTTTCACCAAAGGTAATGTCATGGGTTGCCCAGTTGGATCCACTCACCAGTCCTGATAGAAATACCACACCAGTGGGTACAAGTAATAAGGCCTTTTATTAACTCCTATATGGGTCTTTATGCAACAAAGCAATTAAAACAATCTTTTCCCTGGACATAGAAAAGATCAGAGTGTGTGGTGGCTTGACAAAATAATTACTCTAGCGGGGATCTACTATCAGCCCCCCCACCCACCACTGTACACCGGGTTCCTGAGCCAGGCCCAGACAGTACTCTGCATTCCTGAGCCAGGCCAGACAGTACTCCGCATTCCCGTGCCAGGCCCAGACAGTACTCTGCATTCCCGAGCCAGGCCCAGACAGTACTCTGCATTCCCGTGCCAGGCCCAGACAGTATTCTGCATTCCCGAGCCAAGCCCAGACAGTAATCCGCATCCCTGAGCCAGGCCTAGAGACATAGTCCAGCTGCTGAATTATCTTGTGGTTAGCAGCACTCAAGTTGATAAAATTATATTCTTAAGGTGTATACAACAATGGTTACACTCCCCTCACACTCTACACAGCAACCAAACCAATGCACTGCCCATGCCCAGAAAGGGGGGCAGGTCGCCGCTCTGCTGGTCTTTCGCGGCCCTCCCACTTTATGTAAAGAAAAAAATAATTAAATACAATTATATACAAATTCAAATGCAATCGCTCGCTATCAATTGAACGACAGCCTAATTAGGCCAATATTTCCATAAAGAAAAAATGTTTAAGGCTAATAATAATAATAATCTTTACTAGTTTCTTTTTCTATCAAATGGAAAAATGTACTTGTGCAGACAGTTCTCAAAAGAAAGTCACAAACATTTGAAATTGGATTATGATTCATGTTTTTTCCTCCTACCTCACAGGATTAGAGACAATGCTGCATTGTGTGACCGTTATTTAATCCTGGGTTACCGACTGACAGGAAGGGATCGTGTATAAATGATCTCACTTCTGTTTATGAAAAGAACAAAGGGCTATCTACTACTTAAATTCTCTCTGATTTATGGTCTGATGTGAGTGGGGACTCGTCAGGACCTTGCCTACAAAATAAACACCCATACCAGTTTAAGTGTGTAAATACAGGAGTGTGAGTATCTTTAAAAATATCTGCTTTCACTAAAACTCACCCTCAGTTTACCACTAAATCTAAGCATATATTTTATATTGACCTGGTGACCATAAATCAATTTTTGAAAAAAAAAAAAAAAAAACTACTAGTAGCAAATAATTTTTTCGGGAAAATGTATAACTTCAACAATGGAAGTCCGCCATACAAGAGTTATTGACAGCCAAAGTAAATATGAACATGCAGTGAAAATGATTAGAGACCATTCCTCCATACATAAACCCTCCAGATCCTTCTGAGTCCTTGGTCCTCACTGGTGGACTCTCCTTTCAGCTCACCACACTGATTTTCAATGGGGCTTAGGTCAGTGGACTGGGACAGTCACTGAAAATTATTCTATGGTCAGTGACTAATTTCCGTGTGGACTTCTGTGTTCCTGCTGGAAGATCCAACAATGACCCTGTTTTAGCCCTTCTAGCAGAGGTAGCCAGGTCAGGGCATAAACTCTCCTGGTACTTGATGGAGTCCATGATGCCACAAATCTCTACAAGGTTCCCAGGGCCTTTGTAAGTAAAAAAAGCCCCACAGATCCACTGCCATACACAGTGGGCAGTTAGGTTCTTTTCTGTATGACCATTGCCTTTTTTTATGCCAAACCCACTTCTGTTACTTTTTGCCAAATAGCTCTATTTTAGTCTCATCAGATCATATAACCTGGTTCCAATCAAAGTTCCAAGGAATTTATTAAACTCTAGGCACATTTGTGGTTTGGTGACAGCAGAGGCGTTTGTCTGGCAACCCTTCGAAATAGCTGGTTTTCATGGAGGTGGTGTCTAATTGTTGTTTTGGAGAATTGGTGACCCCAAGATGCAGCACACTTCTGAAATTCTCCAACTTTGATCCTTGGAGATTTTTTTCTTCCACTTCCCCTCCCAGTGCAGAAGAAACTTGTCTGTTTTTTAGTTCACATTTACATAGTGCCGATAGTTCTAGATGGCACTGTCTATCCTTGGTCTATGTTTTGACATTCAATGTTTGTTAACTGCCCTAGGCAGATGGAGGAGTAATGGAAGTTACAGGCACCACTTCAAAAATCTTCCTTTGATGGGGGAAACATTCCTTTTTATCTCAATTTAAAAATCTGAATCAGCGAACAAGCAGCAAGAATTTTCTGGAACGGGCTGTCTATAGTATGAATTCAGTAAATAGAATGGATGCGTCTTTCCTAAATAATAGTAGGACAGAGCTATCGAGGAAGAGCTATTGGTATTACTTTATAGTACTGTTGTCTTTTGGGGACCAGTATTTATACAAATATTTGCATGCATTTCTTATTGCTAAAATGATTTGTCCATGCAATGTTTTACAGCACAGACAATATAATGTCAGAAATAGAGTGAAAAAGAACAAGATGATCTAACATACTTACTTGAAACATTTCCTGCGTAAACCAAAGCAATCTAGTTTCTTATACTTATTATTATCATCAGGATACAAGTCATTAGTTGTTTTATAGATAGTTTACAGTAAGAGATGTGTGTTCCCGCACATATATAAGTAAAGCTTATTTTTCTTAGTGTGGTCATCAGAACAAAATGTACAAAGACGGTAATTCTTCCCTGTTCTTCATAAACTGGAACTATTGGACGTTGTCTCATTAACAGTTTATTTATATTTACAGCAAAATAAATATCCTGGGTATTACAGGACTGAAAAAAATATCTATAAAATGTATTCTCCTGCATTTCTATTGGTCAGTTTGAGTCCCAGCCGTGCTTTCTAATCACCTGATAAAACCATGTTCTAGTCCAAATTACTTTGAGTACTGTTCCTTGAAGATGCACTGACAATAACACAGACTCTAATTTTAGTAACTGTGCTAAAACAGGGTTAAAATGAATGTCCACAACATTGAGAGTTGACATTACAGACTAGGCAGTCAGGAGTAGCGATAGTGGCCTATCACAACCACAATGTAATAATGGGAATGAATCAACTGACAAAGACATTCCAAAAAAACCCAGATGTAAGCAATGTTCCATACAAATCCCAACAATGTGTTGCCTGTTTATAAAATAACTACAACCCCACAAATCACTTGGATGACAGGACAATTTTTTTTTACCATTGTTCCTCTTGACAAGTGAATCTAAATTTAATAAAATAATAATTCTACCCAAGGTGGGTTTTTCTTAGGCTCTAAGACCATTTAACCTTTTTAAGGACCGGGTAACAGTTTTTTGGCGAATGTTTTCTGCCAAATGTATTTCCAAGGTATGCTTGCCTGTCTCAAAGTTACTGTAATGAAGCTGTAACCTCAAAAAGTAAAACCCAGATCCAAGCAACTGACAATCACATCTCCCAGGTCTTTGGAAATCCAAAAGGGGTTGTTATAGAGTCGTCCTCAAAATAATCATGGTACCTTGGTCAAAGTACAGACTTTCAGTAAAGGGTTTCATGTGTGTAGATCCCCTAAATGAGTTTGTATTTATGTACTTCCAAAGATTTAATTTGATTTAAACATAGAGTCCAATAAGAATCCCCTACAATTTTTTAACCCCTACTATATAACCCTGAATAACTAAAGTGAGCTGGAGAAGCCTTCTTCTTTTATCTAGAATTATCTGGATATTACTAAGTTAATAAGAAACATGTCTTTAACTAAGGAATTTTTAGCACTGACCGAGGCCTCGTCAGATGAGTTTTCTAACTACCCAAAATTATGGAATTCAGACACTAGATTTAGTGTCAGAACCTGAATATAGTTTTTCTAGCTTTGAAGTAATCATTGGAAATTCTGTCTGGCCAGAGACAATCATTGTGCCTTTCCAAACCACAGTCACTTTTTATTTGTAGACCACCTAGTTCGTATGTAGAATAGTTCATTTTTTCATGAAATACAGCAGTTCTAGCAGGATTTTATAGGATATAGAGCACCATTTTAAGAATGTGGTCAGCAGAGTTCAGAAGGTTTTCCATGAATGCAATAGCAGATGGTAACACTAAAAAGATGTCATATGTCATATCGCTAACTCTGGTGGTGTGTCATTACCTCAGTTTTATGAATGCAAGCATAATTGTCAACATTTGAATCAAAACTATCGTCTCTCAAAATGATATTCTCACTTTAAGGTGTTGTAGCTTACTATCATTCGATTTAACCTTGTCTTGATCTAGTCTTGAGCCTTTGCATTTAAAAGACCTTGTAGTCTCCTGGAGATAACTTTGATTTCAAAAGGGGGACTCCCAAAAGTAGCAAAACTATGTCTGGAGGTGGAGCTTCTTGGTACAGAGCCCTTCTACTAGTAGTTTATCAAATTTACCCAATTTTGTCTAGGAATCCGACTCTCCCTATTTAAAACTTTAAATTGTTAAATTTATCCTTTGGCCATCATGGGAGACAGAGGGTGAAATTTGGCCATAGCACCTTCAGGTGCAAACGGCTTTCTTTGCTGTCACCTCTCTATTAGTAAGCCCACCCCTGTTGGAGGGAAGGACCACCTTCATGGCTGTATTACCTTCCCTTGTAACCACAATTTTGATTCTCTACTCTGAAATATTCCTGCGGAGGCTACATAATGTTGCATAACACTAGAAGCTGAATTAATATATCCATAGATGTTGGTCTGACTCAAACAAGATGCCAGCTAACTCAAATCCAGGCAATAGGTGTCTACACTGACAGCTGACAGTCAGACGGACTTTGACGTAAGTATTGGCATCCTAAAAGCAATACAGTGCACAAGGCCAGCGCAGGACATTGAGATGGCAACTGGCCATGAAAACAGCCTGCTTAGTCAGTTTTTTGAGAGATTATAGTTTGGATTCAAATGTTGAGAATTACGCTTGCATAAAACTGAGGTAATGACACACCACCAGAGTAAGAGATAAGACATATGGACATTTTTCTAGTGTTACCATCTGTTGAACTCTGCTGACCACAGTCTTAAAATGGTTGTAGACCGCCTTTTTTTATTTTAACCACACATGAAGTCAAACCAGAAGGGGGGGGAATTATCTGTTTTGTAAGCAAACAAAATATATTAAGTAAAGCAAGAATCGCTTTAAAAATCAGTACCAAAGCTAGGACCAGTTGTATGTTTAATGCTAATGACTATTCTGATGTATTTCTGTAATTCTCCCTGCACTGCATGCCTTATGCTTTCTAGACTCTAAAGTGAGTTTACTATGGAGTGCAGAACGCACAGGTGTGTGGTGTGATCAAAAGGGACCAGCCTTTAGAGAACAAAGAGGGGATTATTGGTATGAGCACCGGTGTACTCATAAGTCTGATGCTGATAAACCAACAAAGCCAAAGGAAAGAGTTGGACATTCACTTTCCCTGACAGATTCACTGACACAATAGAACAACTCACTCTGCCAATAATTTAAAAAAAAAGTATTGAGAGACCTATATTGGGAAAAAGGAAACTGCTCATTACGACCTTTTGTTCTTGTTATGGCAATTCTCTGTCTGCGTTTGGAGACACGCGTGTCTTGTTCCAGAAAACCTGCCAGGAACAGAGGCACGCTTGTTATCAACGCTGTTCCTGGGCCAGGTTCCTTTAACTTAACCTCGTTCAGGTGCAGCTGCTCTGACAACAGGTGTCATTGGGTTTGGTCTTATCCCTGACACCTCTGCAGCCCTCACAAAGCATTTGAGTGCATTTGCTTTCTTTTGCACCGGAGTAAAATGCTTGTAGCACGCCATTGGGATTTAGAACAATTTTCTGTTACCTGGCAGTCATTTTATCATAATTTTCAGCATGTGGAATGAAGTGCATGTTCCCAGAAATGATGGTTTCAAGGAGGTGAGTCAGAAATAGGTAAGATTCTGCAATGGAATATGGATCACATATATATTTCAGTAAAGCAAACCTCATTAAACTGCATACTTTCAGCTAACCACATTTAAATGTAATCGTTTTTATAGTTTAGCCCATAATTTTGTCATAGCTGCACTGTAAACTATACTCCTTCTGATGCATTGTTGTTCCTAACTGTCTATTCTGAAATTATTAATATTTATATAGATGTGTTTATACATATATATGTATACACACACACACACACACACACACACATATATATATATATTGATAATTTAAGAATAGACAGTATACATACA
>JAOYSI010005972.1:0-13172 GCA_025775065.1 Hiodon alosoides | reverse complement strand
TCCCGGCAATCACCCCCGCCTATTAGAGAGAGTGAGATTGATATAGTGAGCGATAGAGATAGACAGAGAGAGAGAGAGAGAGAGAGAGAGAGAGAGAGAGAGACCTTCTGTCTTGGTCCTTTTGTTTTTCACTGCCTTGATTCCTGTCACATTTGTCTCTGTTTGTATTGTCCCCTGGATAGATGCATTGCTGTGGTGTGTCCTGACCTCTCGTCCTCTTGCCGTCTGCTCCAAATGGCAACTCATAAACTCAGAGGGAAATTGAATTAGCCTGCATTAGTCCAATGAGAATAAAACCAAACTGAAGTGGATGGAAGCTTGCATGTTGGTCGGGATAAGGCACTCTCTAATTCCAGCTGAAGTTTGCAGATGTTTCTTCTGAACTTGTCCTTTATGTTTTGCACCACTGAAGCTGGTTGTGTTGTTGAAGCGTGTTCATGCTTTAGCTTCCTCTGTCATCCTGCCATGTGATGCAGCTGCTGCGCATGGTTAACTCCGTATGGTATGACCGCATCGGAAAGGGAACTCCAAGTAAATCTAATTACTGCTGAAAGCTATTAATATTCTTTGTGCCAATGGACCTGCTGGACAAGGAGGTTAATCGAACATACTCCCTCCCCACGCACTACAACCCCCACCCCCTTCCCCTGCCCTGATTCCTCCCGCCACCACCACCACCGCACGTGCACACAGTCATCGTAATCACATGATCCCCACACGCTCACCCCACCACTTACATGATCCCCACACGCTCACCCCACCACTTACATGATCCCCACACGCTCACCCCACCACATACATGATCCCCACACGCTCACCCCACCACATACATGATCCCCACACGCTCATCCCACCACTTACATGATCCCCACACGCTCATCCCCCGCTTTCAGTTGCGATGGCCTGGATTTGTTTTCTCCTAATTGATTTTCAGGGTGGTCGGCAGTTCCCTTTTATGGGCTCACAGGGGGTTAGCTATCGAGCACTTTGCTGAATTGGAGAGCAGCCACAGGAGCGTGTTAAACAGAGCAAACTCTGGTTTCTTTAACGTTTGGAGCATTTAAAACCAAGGATTGATTCAAATCAGTAGCGGACATGAGTCTGGACAAAACCCTATACACATACTAGACCTGTTTTTTCCTCTAAACCCATTTGAACCTGACAGGAAAACCCTCTACACCATCTTCAGATCACTTTAGTGAATCATCCATATTTGTGGAGATAGGGAACAACTTCCTGAGTCTGTTTTATCGGGACTGATATTGGCTGTTGTCACGTGTGTAGTAGTTTATATTGCTTTTTGACAGCTCAGTGGCAGAATGAACAGCACTTGCGATGTTGATAGATTTATTTATCTATGTAAATTTAAATGTATCACTGGACCTGGGGAAATAGTGTGAATTTATCTGTGTCTAAAAACAATTGCACCGATAATTAGATATAACAGCTGCCATGTTTTTTTTGGTATCCTCCTGTCTTAAGTCAGGTCTATTGAGTCTGACCGCGTATCTCCAACCTGGGCTGTAGCCAAAAGCAGAATATCAATCAGGAAGCTAAAATTAGCAGCAGCTCTGCCCTTTACCTCTTCCCTGGCTGCCTGGAAGAATTTCGCAAGAACATGGTGTTCAAAGCACGACCACTAGATGGAGCTCTCATCTTTATATAGGAGATTTTGGATTCAGTGTTTATGGGTGATGTTGGCTTTTTACCGATAGACTATAAGAAGAAATGCAAAGGGCTGTTTTTCTCTGTTATTTAATAAGAACATATCCATACATATTAGTATTATTAATGTGAGCCTGTCTATGGAGTAGTGAAAATTGCTATGAATTTTCCCACTGTATGAGTGAGAGGCATGCTGTAAGCAAGATTAATGTTGCAGTTAAAAGTTGATGAGACCATATTAATTTGTTCCTTGTGATTAGGATACATCATTTAACAACAATCCCCTATTTATCTGGTGACTCAGAAAACAACCAAAAGTTTGTTTTGTTGTGAAATTGTTCAAGAATCTTATGCTATACTCACGAAACCCAAGTTTCCCAAGTTCCTGAGGCCCTTTAGAGCATTAGCCAACACAGGTCCAAAATCAGACCCGACGTTCAATTCAGACCAGAATACAGTTTGGCATTTGGTCAGTGTATCTCCTCACGCTGTCTCACGGACAATCACCCTTCAACATGCAACCAGGGAAAGAAGCGTTAATTTGAGCGGTTTCCAAAACAACCGCGTTGCGTTTGCTGCGCGACAAAGCTCCACAACATCGTCACCTACCTTCACTGCAATATTTACCAGTGTTTGGTGTCGTCAGTTAATGCCAACACAACAATGGTATTTCTGTGGCAAAGTGAAATGCCTTGTCCTCCGAATTGCTATACCTTTTACTGAAAGTTGTTGCTGGATAAGTACAGAGCAACACAAGAGACTGCAGTCTTCCACTACCTTACATTCTGTGGTCAGAGGGAACACAATTCCGCATTGTTCTGTTTTGAAGTTGCTGATTTATTTCTGAGTTCTGCAGGTGTCCCTCTCCAAGGTCCTGAATGCATCAGTGTGGACACTGCGGTTACCAGAAGGAACCTTGACTTGGATTGGTGTGTTTACAGTAGTGTCATTACTCTTTATATTTGAGGGCACACCAGAACTTCAACTCCAGTCCATTAAAAACAGAGGAACGCTGGCCCTAAAAACTCTGTTTTCCCCTATCAGCGAGATACATGCTGCGATGTGGCTGCAGAGAGGTTAAGTCAGCCAAAACCACTGCTCACTCTCCCCATAGCTGCGTAGTTGTTTGTAACCAAGACAACAGCATCCATGGCAACGCGGATTCTCTCTTTTTTTAAATAATAAAGCAATAGGAGGGAATAAAGGAAAGTGTTTTTGATTTTATTTTTAGAATGTGAGCTGAAATGAACGATTGGCAACTGTCGGGCCAGAAGCACTTGCTGCACAGGGGATTATGTATATACGAATCAGTCATGAATACCTTTGGAGATACCCAACTTCTTAATTTTACTGCCTTGGTCCATGACAAGACACAACTTGTTCATGGAGCAGAAAAATCAATGTTTCTGTTTTCGGAGCCTCTATCAGGGATGTCAGGCCAGGCGATGGGGAGGGGGATTCAGTCTGTAACATGCAATAGCACTTCCCCAGTCACAGCCCTTGTGGGATCCAGCCTCTGTGTCTCAACGCTCCAATCTCACCCCCCACCCTCTGTTCTCACTGGTATTAGTGGGAGTGGGGTGTACAACTGCATCAGAAATTATATTTGGCCGAGTATACATAATTCTACAGTGATGACTAAAAAATGCAATGTTTGGGACTGTTGCCAAAGAACAGAAAATCATCTGATGTAGCCAGATGCAATGGACCTAAAGTAATGTCACCGGCAAGAGTACGATGGTTCAAACTATCACTAGCGGTAAACCTGTGGGGTCTAACGGTTCAGCTACCACTGGAAGGGACAAGTATGCGGAATCAAATACCAATGGAACTGTACTTGAACGGAGGCTTCACGTTCTGCGTTATGGATACGAGAGATTGTTAGCTGAACTCTTCACGCGTGTGTGTGTGTGGGTGTGTTGGAGTTAGTGAGTGACGTAATGCTCTTCAGATTTCCCCACTGCTTCCCTGCTTCCACTCACACACCCCAGGGTCGCCCTCTGGTCTCAATCCCTGACGACCACATTGAGATCAGTGCAGTCAGGCCGTCAGCTGACAAACGACAGAGCTCGGTTTCCTCTCTGGCCGGTGCCTAATTACGCACACTTTAATCAAATAAACAGGGGGGCTTATCCCAGGAAGCCAACACAGGCTATAGGGGAAGAGACTGCACCTTTGAAGAACTGAGTGCATAGAGGGTCCTAAGAGGAAGAGCAGAAATTCGGGACGTGAGCCCGTTTCTTTATTTATTTCTTTATTTTTAAAGATACAGACCAACCAGTAACCAGTAAGTCTATCTTTAAGGAAACCCTATGGTTACCCGCCTCACATTCACCTCAGTGTTTCACATCCCTCTAATCAGCACAAGGTCGGTCGCCTGCCAGCCCTTTCGTGTAAATGTTTCACATCCCCCTAGCGTTTTACCCTGTTAGCACTATTCCAGCTCTATGTTGCCTTCAGTGTCAGTGTTAGCATAGCACTACTGTGACGCCACGCCTTGGTAATATCAGGCATCGATGGCTACATTTGCACGACACAGGTGAGCATGTGTCCCCGAAGAAGTTTCAGACTTGATTGCTTGGTCTGTATGCTTAAAAAAGCCCTGCACTTAGACACTGTGCTCGGTGATTAAGACACTGTGTAAAAGCTGTGACACTTTCAGTAGGCTAATGAATGGAAACACAAAATTGAAAACCAGGGTAGTCACACCCAGCAGCCGATCCAATGGGAAGGAACCCTTTAGCTGCCAAGGTGCGAGGGAACGGGACGGCAGAGATCACGATGGGTGCATTCTATAGACCCCTCCAAGTCTGTGCTTTGAAGGATTAAGGTGCCTGCTATCTGGTTCCTATCTGTAATAATTAAGGGATTGAAGTCTTAAAATAACAGCCGTGTCCTTTAGCATCAAAATTGGGTCAATTTCACGCTTTTCAAGTCACTTCTTGATTTTGATACTTGCGGTTGGAATTCTGAAGTTTTCAGAAACGAAGAAGAACCTTAAAACACTTTCCTCAAAACAGTTCATCTGGAGCCCAGCTCAATCATACGCACTGTGTTTTTACGGATTTTTCACTGGTTCGAAATAGCAGCCTTTATCTTACACTGAAGATCATGGCCAAAAAAAAAAATCTTAGCTGCCGGCACTCGCACGCAGAGACACCCACACAGGTACAGCAGGTGGAACACACACACGTCATGTGTCTCACTGTGTAGGATGTTTGTTGCGCCTATTTTATAAATTCCAGCAGTTTCCCTTCGGGGGATGTGTTTTGAATGGGGGTATCCGCTTTTACGTAAGAGGCCACATTCATTTCCTTTATGTAAGCTTATGTAACAAATCCGTTTTTGTACGTGTATTACTCATGATTGTGTAGACTCTGTATGGAAAACGTGGGTAGTTTCCCTCGCTTGTTAAGAGCGAGGCTATAAAGATGCGCGTTGTGTTTGTGCCAAGGCATGCCAGGCGAAGACCGACAACCGGGTGGGCAGAGCTCAGCTCCCGTTCACACAGAACTCCTCCGCCAGTCTGCCCCCCCTTTGTGCCCGTGCCAGGCCCTGTCACTTCTCTGGCAGGCTGGGGCACTGTGTTCCTCTGCCCCTGGCCCCTGGCTCCACTTCCACAGTGAGGGGCTGTCAAGGCTGTGCTACAACGGTGAGAGCTGCAGTGGAGCAAGCCTGACCTAAACCCGAGGAGCTGTGTCCGCTGCCTGAGCCTAACATCCCTTGGGCAAGGTCCTACACTAAGATACATGTGATGGGCAGAAGAATGACATGTAAGGAGCCCTCCGACTTTGACCGATTTTAATCTAACCCATGGCATGACTGGGTGGACGCGATGCAAAGTGACCTGTGATTCAATGTGCTTGCTCCCAAAACTGACTGAGATAAGGGCTTCCTCCTCCAGCGTGCGCACTGGTTTACCATAGCAACCTTAGACATGAATATTCAGCACAGTTAAGCCCTGATCCCAAGTGCTCAGTTAATTTCAGAACGCGGCGAGAGGGGAATTACTCACACAAAATGACTGGCCTCCAAGTTCTTAAGGAAGGGTTATTTACGGTCATTACTAAAAGACACTGCCTGTCTTCTCCACTGAAAATATCCAATGTAATGAATGAGACTCTGGAGCACAGTGCGTAAGATGGGTATGGAACCAAATTTGCATGTGTCGTAATGGTTTAAAAAGCACCTATGTGTCTATATCTGGCATGAAATTTAGATTCTGAAGCGCTGTTTGGTAAATAACACAAACAAACAGGGTATTTCTTAAACTCTGTTGAAATAAGAAAAGTTATTTTTGTTCACTTTTTAAAAATAGTTTTAGGTTGGTCTCTCTGGGATTTAATATGCAGGAGACAGCACAGTGACAGATCCTCTGGTTGTTATGGAAACCATTTTTCTTTTTTATGGTTTGTCTTAAAAATGTTAATTTGCTGAAATAAGCTCTTTATCGTGTTTGTGTCTTTAGTGAAAGGGTACAATTCCCATCAGGGACCTAAATGATGACAGCAGTTTAGATGAGATGTCAACACTAACGCCACCACACATTTTCATAGAGAAACATCTCATGCCATGCAGAAGTGTGTGTATGATGGTATCTTGTTATCTCCACACAGGTTAGGGTTCGGTCTATATTGAAAATGAATAAAGTTTCATATGACCATGTTTAATTTTGATTATGATTCTTATTCACTGGGGACGATTGGTCATATTTTTTTCCTGTCCTCAGTGATTTTGTCAATCGAGGGTAATTGATGGTAGATGGTGAGCAGGTGTGGAGAGTAATATCATCAACGCACATGAACCTAATAATGTACCTTCCTGTGTGGCTCTATCTCTCTGCCTTTACGTCTCTGTAGGTTTTAGGACATATTAGAGGTCTGGTGAGCTAATATACTTAACCATCAATTAATTTGTGACAGGCAGTAAATGTTAGTTAGCGTGATTATGTGTTGTACTTTGATTGCCTAGACAACATGCTGAGGAACACTGAGGCGTGATCCCAAGTGTTGGAGCCAGGGGATTGGACTGGTTTATGGTCCAGGTTAGTTTTTTAGCCACATAACATGTTCAAAGTTGTTTACGGCGTGCTGTAAAACGGTTGAGGGAGATTTAGCGTGGTCTTCTTTAAGCATAAATTGTGTCCTGGCTGTGGACAGGTCCTTTCCCACCTCAGCCGCAATGCCCTTGAGTCCATTCCATGTTACTTCATGATGGCAGGTAGTGTACATTTACCGTTGTCATTATTTGATCGTTTGTGGTTTTATTGTGTTAGGGAGATTGATATACAAGTAATCAAATTACTGATAGATCTTCTGGAAATATGATGCACTTCCAGATGGAAATTAGGGGAGGGGGGAAATGTACTTGGGGTGGGGGGTAAAAAAAGGAATATATTTGAACTCCTAATGCTCACCCCACCTAATTTCCTGGGTGTGATATTACTAGGGCCCAATTAACTCTGCTCCCCAGTAGAGTGTGAGCTGGAGACACACATAGTCAAAGCTCCTAGTTAAAAGGAGAAGTTTTAGATTTTATGACTTATTAATGTCATTTCCATGGCACTGTTGAGCTTTGAAATAACTGTTTGATGTGGCAGTGTTTGCTCCAACACTACTGCAGGATGCACCAGATGCACTCTCTAACACATCCTTCGGCAAGGCTTACAAAAAAGTCGCTCTACACCAGACTAAAAATAGTGTGTGAACGTCTTCTCTTCTTCTTCACTGAAACGAACGAGGCGCGAGCACCTTACAGAGCGATTGAATCTGAGCGCTCCGGCTGAAGGGCACAACCGCCACCCTTTACATTCAGAGACTTCAGACCACCAACCCGGAAGTCTCGCTCCATTAATGTCACACTGGGGGCCCATCGTTGGGTGTGGGTTTGTGTTTAAAATGGGAAGGTACTGAGATTGTCTGGAAGGGAAACCATAGGCATGATATTGGATGTAAAAAAGTAAATAAACAAGACGTCTTTATTTCACATAAATTTAGATTCTCGTAGTACGATTTGAACTGAATTTCATTAGCAATGGAGGATTTCGCAGTTATGGATTTTCACTTGTACCTTTTGTTTGATTCGTTCAGGCCCGTGCTGTACGCAATTTCCCCAGCATGTAACCACCCTTGTATTTAGCGGTGTGTGGGCTCCTAAACACGTTGCGCTGCTGTAAACCGTGTTCTTGCTGAGGCTGCGGAACACTGCGTTTCCAGGGAACGCACTTTTCCCCATTTCCTGTTGATTTATTCCAGCCGTGCGCAGACAGCAGGGCGTCAGTGGCTCCTTCACCTAAACCGTGGGGGGGTAAACAAAGGTCAGGAGGAAGTCTGCCGTGGGACCTCTCACCCCAGGGATCTCCCTACTGAAGGTGGACCTCTGGCACCATCCTGATGAAACACCTAAGAGAGAAGGTCTTTAGAGTAACCTGTACCTTTGTTAGGACTCCCACAACCTTAGATGTCCCTAATGTGACTTTTACTTAAGAAAAGCTGGCATTCTGTAATCAATCAATCAATCAATCAATCAATTTATTTATATAAAGTGCTTTTCACATGTTTCCATGTCACAAAGATGCTTTACATACAGACAAATACAATATGTCCCAGGCCTGACCCCCCAAAAGCATGCCAGTGGCAACAGTGGCAAGGAAGAACGCCCTAGGCTGGCAGGAAGAAGTCTTGAGAGGAACCCGGCTTAATGGGGGAGCCTGTGATTGCTCGAAAGAGAGAGATAGCATATTGTTAATGCTTACCTATGGAAGCAGAATGTTCTCAAGTTAAAATATTAGAACATTTTAAAAGTGAAACTTTATGAGTGGTCACAGCTACATATATCTATGGCATCATACAAAGAGGGTGAGTGGCAGAAACAACACATGGTCATGAAGGTGGTCCGAACCCATCGCGCCCCACCAAAGGCAGAACCCAACCAACTAGGGGAGAACCACCAATGATGTTGTTACAACAGGAATGGTTCTTATCACCAAAACATTTCTAATAGCCACCGTCCCTTCACTGTCACAGTCCCTCTATTGACTATGCAAGTTTGAAGAGATACGTTTTTAATCTTGCTTTAAATAAAGAGACTGTGTCCGAAATCCCACACACATCTTGGGAGGCTATTCCATAGTTGTGGAGCTCTGTATGTAAATGCTCTTGCTCCAGATTTGTATTTGGTTATTCTTGGTGTATATAGTTTCCCAGCCTCTTGTGAGCGAAGTAATATAGATGGGACGTACGGGACTATAAGATCTGTTAGATACGAGGGAGCTAGCTCATTTACAGCCTTAAAAGTTAACAAAAGTAACTTAAAATCAGCCCGCTGCCTTATTGGCAGCCAATGTAATGAAGCCAACACTGGTGTGATGTGATCATATTTCTTACGTCTACTAAGGATCCTAAAAGCTGCATTCTGAACAACTTGAAATGTATTTGTACAATCAAGTCTGGAAGTAACAAAAGCGTGGATTAATTTCTCTGCATCTCCATCACCTAAAAAAATGTCTAATCTTGGCATCTAGGTCCAGCACATAGTCATTGAGCCTTGGCCATTTTGGCTAAGGATGATCATTTCTGTTTTGTCAGAATTCAACAATAGGAAATTAGAGGACATACAATCTCTTACATCTTTCAAACAAAGCTCCAGTCTAGCCAACAGACAATCCTCACCCGGGCTCCCCTGACAGATAGCTGCGTGTCATCTGCATAACAATGAAAGTTGATCTTGTGCTTACGGATGATATCACCAAGGGGTAGCATATACAAAGAGAATTGAAGGGGGCCCAACACCGAACCTTGTAGTACTCCATATCTAACAGAAAACAAATAAGATGAGTCTTCCCCAGTTTTAACGAACTGAAATGTATTTGTCAAATATGACTTCAACCAAGACGGAGAACAAAGAATGTTGTCTTTCAGGTGTTTTGCTTTGACACACCTGTAAGAAATGTCCTTGCTGTAGCGGTAACTGAGAAACAAAAGCCGATTACATCACGTTATTTATGTGTAATATAATAATAATGATATGATGTGGGCTTCAGAAATCAAAGGCGCCTCCTTGTGATGGTATATTCAATATCTTAACCAGATTGCTGCAGTCTTACTGATTACAATCTAAAAAATCTGTCTCGCCTTCTGCCGTGCGACATAGATACAGCTAAGGTGGATCGATCCCTCTTCCTGGTTCTGCAGAGATATCTCCCGGGAGCAGCACCAGAGGATGCCAGTCTTCTTTAAAAGTAAGGTGACCTCGATAGTCCTGCGAAGGGACAGCGTCGGTCTGTGTGTTGATAGAGTAATGGAGGGACTGGAATGGGGCTGGGGGCAGGGGGCAAAGGATGGTTCCCCACGTAGCCCAACCTAAAACAAAAAGATGTCCTGAGGACGTGAGGTCTGGAGAAACGGTCCCAGGCAGAAATAGCCGAGTTTCTAGAGAAGAAGTGAGCAAAGGGCAAAGCGTTATTATACTGCAGTGTGATGTTGCACCATGCGTCTCACGGCTTCCAGCCGGTTTTGCTGCTTTGAATGAGATTGTAATTACTGTCCAGCAGATGCAGACAATAACCAAAAAGAACTGGAAGAGTTTGGTGTGTGCTCACGGATACACTCTAATGCGATAAAAGAGCAGTCCTTCCCTTAATCAATGTTTCCACTCATATACTGTTAAAATGCCCCCTCTCCTTCGCTAAGCAGGCTTTTTCTTGAGAAAGTTTAGAAATGCTATATTTTGATGAGGTCTCTGGGGATAAACTGTAGACATTGATCAAATTAAGCATGCGCTTCAATGCACTTAGGAGGTTTCACACTTGCAGTAACATGGGAAAAGGTGGCCTCTTTTACATATTGGAATGCAATGGGAAATTCTTCGAATGATTATTAGATGGGGCTCGAAATGGTAACATGTCCTTAAATGTTAAACGCACTTGCTGGTTTCTATTGCTTTCACCATTTTCCTGACCCTTATTCAATATGCTATTTATTTTAGTAAATACCTATTTTAGCCGAGAGACCAAAGGCAGAAAAAGCACTCAGACCCAGGAGGCGAACAGCGGCGTACATGGTGAATTACTGCTTCCTCTTCACACCCCGCTCACGTTTCCATCCCGTCTCATCGCAGCGCATGCGGTAGCCGGGGGAAACCCGTTTTAAATTTTGTCCCCGTGCTGCACATCCGAGGGGAGCTCACTGGGATAATGTTGGGAAGGGAGAAGTGCTTAACGGCGCAACACACCGCCTGGTTGCCGTGTTTTTTTCCCCTCGCTCCAGATTCTCATTGGTCTGACCTTCACTGCTGCTGTGATTCCGCTCCAGCCCGAGAGAAGTTCTGTAGCGATGTCACCGTGCGTCCATGTTAGCGAGCAATCCTTCGCGACCTCCGTTTGGGATGGGGAGATGGGGGTCAGACCAGATGGGAGGAGAAAGAGGAGGAGGAGGAGGAGGAGGAGGGTGGGACAACGGGAAGAAGGGAGTGTGGGAGAGAAAGTGCAGGGAAGAGGGAGGAGTGCACAGCAGCAGACTGTGAAGGTGGACCACAGAGGAGGGCAGGTGCATTGGTGTGTGTTAATAAGGAAAGTCCTCTTTTGGGGATTGGCGGTTACAGCCAGCTGGCTTTGAGTGGAGGATGGGCGAAGTGGATGGATGAGTGAGTCAATCATTTGCAGCAGGCACCCGTCAGGATGTGTCGGGTGAAATTCCATCACTGAGTCACAAAATAAACAGCGCAGTTGGGTTCTTGATCGATTGACAGACAGGATCTTCCTGGAAAGGCACAGGAAACACGGCATTGATCTGTGCACCCAGACTGGCGAATCATCTGCAATGATTACCATCACACCGTGTCTCAGCCACCAAAAACTCTGAGAAACAACACCCAAAAAAGGCCAAAAGTAGTTTAGTCCCACATCAGTCATGCACGCTGCACAGTTGGTTTTACAGCACATCTCTGTGTGCAAACAGGAGGCGGAGTGCCCCTCCCTCACCCCTGACCAGCCCTCTGAAACTACCCCCCACCATGTACGCGGGGCGGAGATAATAGGAGGGTAAAGAGAGTGTGAACTGGGGTTAATCCCTCACTTCCTCTGTCCCCCAATGATAGCCAGGGTGTGTGTGCACCAGAGCCCCCCGCCTCACAGACTTTTCCGTTGGACTTCCAGGACATCCAGGAGGAATGAAGGGATGGCTTAGCCTTCAAATACCCCTGACAATTTTCAAGAGAGCCAAAGCAATCTGATTTATTTAATCAGGAGGCACAAAGAGAAGAGAGACCGGGCACATTCCACCGTACATCAGTCAATAGAATGAGTCGCCTATAGGTCTTCTTTTTTTCTTCTTCTCCGGGTTCTTCCATGAGAGGATTTGAAATAGAGAGAGAATCGAATTTCATTTCAGCCCACAATAAATGGTAATCTTCTTTTGAAGAGGACTATCGTTCGTCAAATGATATACTTAGAATGAGAGATGGCAGCGCAGCACAGTCCTGCAGGGGAATCACAGAGCCCACTGGGGTTATTTAAACTATGGCAATAGCAGTGAAACTGTGATAGGAAAGTTCTCTCATTTTCGATTGTGTGGCTTTGACCCCTCATTTACGAGACGGCGCTGGCCGGAGGCTCGCTTTTCCGCTGCGGACTCCCTCTTCCGAACCGCTACGATCCGGTGGAGAAGAGAGGGTTGCCTTTCAGCGTCCACCCTGACGCCCTGGCTGGCAAGGGGGGTTTCCTGCCACCTGTTGTGCAGAGGTAGGTCCGTATTGGCAAGCTGCTGCCTGTTACTTCCTATCTCCAGGACATGGCTGCCACTGAAGCACCCTCATCCAGCTGCCTGCTGGGAACTGTGTTTCCATTAGGAGCCCCAAGCTGGTCCGCTGGCTGCTGGCGGATAGCCGCGGGGCAGCCTGGCTGTCCCTGCCCTGGCATCGCGCCCAGCCTCACCGCGTGGAGTGCTGGCACAGACGGCTAAGGTCGCGTGACCTAGACCTTCAGTCTGGCCACTTGCCAGCTAAAATGTTGTTCTTTTGTCGAGCGTCAAAAGATACTCTTAACTTCTTTGTTACGTCAGTTGTACCATGATTGCAGATGCTCTTGGTATCCATATCCTTATCCTTTTCCCCATTTGCATTATGTGTCGCGTAGCCCATTAGATTCAAGGCAACACCCAGTCAAACAAAGCCCGTAACGAGGAATCCCTTGGATCTCATTATGCTCTGTATCCGGGAAAACAATTAGGGCCCAGGAAAAGACTAAACGAGTCTTTGTCTGATCTTCTAGCATTAGAAGCCACCTTGTACTCATTATTTAGCCATTATATAGAGAGAGGGTCATTATACACTCCTCGACCAGAATGGGTGAGAGAGAGTGAGAGAGAGAGAGAGAGGGAGAGAGAGAGAGCAAGGGGGAGAGAGAGAGAGAGAGAGAGAGAGAGAGAGAGAGAGAGAGAGAGAGAGAGATAGTGAGAGCGAGGGGGGGGGTGAGGGGGAGCGTGGGGGGGGGGGGGGGGGGGGGGGGGGGG
>JAOYSI010005970.1:0-13175 GCA_025775065.1 Hiodon alosoides | reverse complement strand
GTGTGTGTGTGTGTGTGTGTGTGTGTGTGTGTGTGTGTGTGTGTGTGTGTGTGTGTGTGTGTGTGTGTGTGTGGGATGGGTGTGCCAGGTCTAATCATCTAGCAACACACTGGGGATAGAATCGGCAGAGAATGGTGCCTTCAGATTGTAGTGAAAGACATAATAATGATAAAAAGAAACTCAAAGCAGGGAGGTTGTATCCAATCCCTGGTAAATCTGAACACAGCCCACAATTATTAATTAAGAGCATTGTTTGTTGAGGGTCCACGCACCATTGACTGGGCCTGTCACATGATTGTGTCTTTCCCCCGGCTCCCTCACGTGTGATTGGATAATACAGACCGGGAAGCACCGGGAACGTTCTTGGCTACTGAATTCGACCCCTATAATTGGTCCTATGTTATATCTGACAGCTTTAAGCATTCAGGCTAAATTTGACTCTTTTAGGGTATTTATTTTATTTTTATTTTGAATCCTACGGAGCGGCGCTCTCCGCCTTTAATCTGCCCTCATCTGATTCCCCAGGAAACTCCCAAAGCCACCTCCAACAGAACTGTTACATCACAGACTTAATGAACATATAAATGTTATAAGCCGATTCCGTTGCCAACTGTGAGTGGTTATTCTTCCTCTCAGAGTGCGATCTGGAGCGGCTACACTGATGGCGTTTCAGTGAACGCAGTGGTGCTGGTCGCTGTAATCATGGTAAAACCCTGTGGACCAGAGTGTGAGTTTATTAGTGTATGGGGAAATAAAGCCCACACTAATCAGCTATGGAAGTGAGGAAATTGCTTGAAATCTGGAGGAAGGTGGGGCTCTGAATGATCTTTATCCTGTATGAACACTGCACATTACTGTACACAGCACGTGTGTGTGTGTGTGTGTGTGTGTGTGTGTGTGTGTGTGTGTGTGTGTGTTCCGCTGTCCCTCTCTGTGTGTGTGTGTGTGTGTGTGTGTGTGTGTGTGTGTGTGTGTGTGTGTGTGTGTGTGAGGGACTGAGACTGACTGTGGAATAAGAAAAAGTTATTTTGCCTGAACTGTATGAAAGCTGTTGCCATGATATCTGTCTTGTTTTTGTTGTTAAAATTTGTTTATTGGTTTCCATTTTGATCATGAATGAGAGGGGCTCTCTAGCGTTGATTTCTGTTTAATGGACATTTTGTATGTTTATCTAATGAGGTTATTTTGTTTTACTTTGATATGAACTCTACTACTGACTAAGGGTGGAGGCGGGAGGAGTTTGGTAGTGTTGATGAACTGTGTATGTGTGAGTGTGTTTTGGAAGGGTAGAGTTGAGAAACATAGGAAGTGAAAAGGTTTGTCCCTCCACACACACCCGTTAGAACGTCCCTCCCACCGACACCTGCTACCTGCCTGTGGTTATACTACGCGGGGAGAAACAAATACAAATAGCATTAATGTTAATGTTAAGTATCGACATATTTTTTATCTTCTTGCAGTCAAAATAATAAATGTTTAGTGTTTCTACTCCACATCTGCTAAGGGGATGACTACGGTTTTTGGTTGGTCTGTGTAACAGTTACCCCTCCCGATAATCTGTAGATTTAACTTGTGTTTTTTTTGTTACTGATGACCAGATTTTTTTTTTGTTTATTTAAGGAAGTATGAATATGTTTAAGTCTATCTTAAAAAATATATATAATCAAAAACAAACTAGTGGTGGACAGAATGCAGTGTAAAGGTGTCCTAAAACTCGGCGCTTAAGTTGGTGTTACTTCCTGACCAGCTTTGTGTTTCTGTGGTGTACGGTTCCACGGTTGTGTAGGTGGTTTCTTTTGGCTGAGTGGCGGTTCTTTAACGGTGAATGGTGTGAGTTTTGTCATTACAGGAAGATGTGATGTCACTGCAGAGAGACAGAGATTTGCGGTTTTTCATTTCCCCTGGCAAATCAGTTTGTTGTTTTTCTCTTCTTCATGAAGCACATTTGGTCCTGTGATCAATGAGAACGGCTCCACGGTTTGTCATCTTCTGCCCTCCCTCCAAAGCCACAGTCCAGTATATGCGTTGGCGTAATTAGTGTGCAGGTCGACGCTTGTTGGACGGCCAACGGAAGGGTAGCGGCCTCTGTATCTAATAATTACACCGGTGTTTCCGGTGACATTTGGAAACGGTCAGGGGATGGAAAGGCCATTTTTTTTGTCATTGGACTGTACTTTTCGAAAGGGATTTTTCACTTTTCAGTACGGTGTTAGCCTAATGACGTTACAGTTTGCAGCCCACAGCCGCCATGAGGAATGATACGATTAGCTTCCAGCGTGAATGCTGGGAAAAAGGGTAATTCCGTTTTGGCTCTGGCAATAGTATTACCACAGTGCCAATGTGTACTATTGAACTTGTGGCCTTTAAACAAGCAACAGCTTCTTTTTGTCTGTCATTTCCCCCCTTTCCCTGTTCTATTGTGTGTCTCTCGCTGTGTGTACATGAGAAAGAGAAACTTGGTATGCTAACACTGTATGTAGAAATTACTGGTGCATCATGTGAAAGGGAAAATTATTATTCAGGGTGTAATTTTTATGGTCTTTATAAATAACATAACTGTACAATCAATAAATGCAGATATTTTGTGTCTTTTTTTATTTTATTATAATTTTTTTTTTCTTCCATTTTTAATTTTGTGTTTTGGAAGACCTGAAATCATCCTGAACTGTTGGTTGAGAAATGATGGTCTTTTACTGAATTATTCTGTGCTTGGGAAGGAATGTGAAAGCAGAAAGCATGTCATTGAGAATAGGGAATCCCTGGAAGCTGGATTTTACAGAAATATTAATGATGGCCCGTGCAGTTTGGACACATTCCCTCAACCCTTGTCCAGGGCTAACGGGGCAACAGCTGGGCTTCTCCCAATGACACGGCATGTCACCCAGTGCGGGCCAGACTGGAGGAGAGGCCCCTCTCTGTGGCACTGCCAACCCTCCCAGCAGCCCCAGCGATCTGACACAATCAGCTGTTTGACTGGCAGTTTAGAAAAAAAACACTGGCAATTCCCTCCCTCACAACCCTGGGTGTCGCTCTGGTAATTCCTAGTGGGAAACTGATCAGACCTGGAGTGAGCTCCGGACCCTTTGCAGTGACTAGCCCCGACAGACACGGCGAAGTCACGTCCACAATGGGCCAAATCCCCTTTTTAATTCTGCACACTCAAAAGTGTACCCGGGCCTCGGAGAGTATGTGGAAATGTTGATTTATCCACTCGCCCCAAACCTGAAAAGTGGCTATTTACTTTTTTCTCTAAGTCGTAATTGTTAGGGTAAAACAAGGTGGAATGGTTTTATCTATAGCCGAGAAGTACCGTCGACTCTACGTTGTGTAAGGGGACTTACCAATGAATACACATAAAACAAGGCATTTCAGACGTTGCTGGGCAGCGAAATCCCTTTCGGGATTTAGGAAGTGGAGCTGCTTTAGCTGAAGGCATGCGGAGAGCATCACAAAGCTAGGATGTAGTTGTAGAAGGGATTTTAGAGACCTCTGTGTCTCGCCTGAGAGGCAGGAAGCTTAAGTGAGGCTGAAGATAAATGTATTCAAATTTTTTTAAAAGAAAGAAGAAACACACTGTTCTGAAGAAAGCCGGTCATGCAGCCCGGCTGCGTTATTAAGCTCTTTGCCAGTTTTTGCTCAAAATAGAAGTGCCTGCTTTAAAAAAAGCAGAATAAAAAAATGATTCTATTCTATTCCCATTCGCTGTGCTCACTGTGGCTGACTACTGCAGCTGATCTCGGGTCAGTTTGATTAAGTGTAGTCCTGAGTGCGGCAGTGATTTGCAATGCAAATGTGAAACCTGAAACCTCTAGCGGTAATGTGACCTTCAGAGACTCCAGGCCACAGCTTTGCGCTTAGCGCATCTCTCCATCATCAGGGCTCTGTGACCCTTGGAGTGAATTAGGGAAAGCTATTGGCCAGTCTGTCTCCATGTCGTTGCACCCCGAGTCGGAACGTTTGTGTCAGTCTGGTGTCACGGCAACACTACTTCACAGAATGGGTTAGTGAGTGGGTCTGTGCACCATTACACCACTTAGCGTCGGATGGCTAGGGCAGCAGAGCCGAAGAAATGGACAGAGTATCAGTATCCAGCCTGGGTTGTCATACATAACTTATTTACACACAAAGACATGAAGGCATTGTCTCTCTCTTCCTCTCCCTCCCTAAACCTCGCGCCCCCTCCCCCTGTTAAAAGCCTCTCTCCCCTGGGATCGGGCGTATCCACCCTTTCTCCCTGGCAAGGTTTTTTTTTCAACCTGTTTGGATTCTGTTTCTTTTTCTTTTACGTCTCAAGTGGGTATGTGTCATGCTTCTCTGGGTTTCTCCTGTCATGAGTGAAACAACCGTCTGCTGTGCCTGGCTTTTATCTAAAATAAATATAAATATATATTACATATTTATTGTTAAATGAAGTAAGTACTCTACTTGATACACATCACTGACCATTTAGGTATTTATTTATTGGTAATGTTAAACAATATGCAAGTCCTAAGATTATAAAGGAAAGAAATAAAGACTGATGCTCATTCTTTATAAACAAAAGAATTTATTTTTTCATATCTTAAAAATATTCTGGTACAAGGATTCTACATCACATTGAAGAGTTTGAATGACTGGGATTGGGAGAGACATGCAACACACACTCACACACACACACACACACACACACACACACACACACACACACACACTCCTCAAGGCTTCGTTTAGATTTAAACATGGGGAAACGTTTGCCGCTGCTGTTGCCTAACTTACAAACCTCAAAACAGAAATCTGCGTCTCTCAAAAGCATGAGTTCAACACTTGTTCTTAATAGAATAACAGAACCTCCAGAATGAAAGAATCTAGTGGTTCTGTCTAAAACCAGCCACAGAGTTGGATTCTAAACTATATTTTAAAATCTATATAATCCACTAAAATACAAGCTGAAAACTCACTGTACTTATTTGACGGAGAATGAGAGCAGGAGAGGAGTGTGCAAGCACAATGCAGAGAGGAAATTGAACGCACAGGGAGACCTTTCTGAAGGCTAATGGCTTCAAACGCACGCGCACGCGCACACGCACACATTACGGGGACCGTATTTACAGGATGTGTTTTATTTATTTATTATTATTATTTTTTTTTTTACAGCATTCCGTTTCAGAGGTATCCACCACCGATCGGCACTGTAACACAACATGCATGCACGGCAAGGGCAACACATAGAAACCGAACGGGCTAATATGCGTGTGCGAGCGATCGTCTCGAAAAAGATCGTCTCGTCTTTTTTTCTTTTTTTTAAACCGGTTTCACATCTTTGATTTTTGAAGCAAATCGTCATCATCAACTTTTGCCAGATGACAAATAATTTTGAAAAAAACCTTAAAAAACGAGAGGGGAAATGAGAAGATAAAAGATACCATACGAGCAGAAAAAGAAACTCTGTTTCGGTGCAACCCCTTCAATTCTACAGCGGCCTGAAACTCAACCAGTGTGTGGTAATGCTGACAGTCCAGAACAGAACAACTCTTAACACCTGATGGAGGTAGACGGTGAATAGAAATATTTACTAGAATGGCTGTAAGCGGCAATCAATTCCGCTGAAACTCCGACATTTCGATACACGGACCTGTACCTACCCACAGGTCAACCCTTCTGTGCATCAAAAACATGGTCCAACCGGCCATTGCTTTATTGAATACAGCCGCCCCGGCTATTGCATTGGGCTGAACCAACACACTCATTCATAAATTATTTGCTTTGAAGATACCCTTTTCCAGGGTAAATTACTAAGCTTACAGCTTTACACGTTTACCCTTTTATACAGCAGGATAAGCTCTGCAGTATTTCATATCTACTACCTCACTTAAGGGTTCAGCATTTCCTTTCTGGCAACCTCCTGCTCATGAGTCCAGCACCTTAACCAATACGCCCCCTATTGGTAGTGTGTTGGTAATGACTTAAATGTCACCTCAGACAGTCTTCATTGTGGTGGAGGTTTTCGGAACATGGGAAAATGGGTGATTGTGTGAGAGAGAAAGAGAGGTTGTAGTCGTGTGTGTGTGTGTGTGTGTGTGTGTGTGTGTATGTGTTTGCCACAGTCTATGTGTGTGTATTTGAGTGTCTGCCAGTCTTTTTTAGTGTGTGTGTGTGTGTGTGTCTGTGTGTGTGTGTATGTGTCTGTCACAGTCTATGTGTGTGTGTGTGTGTGTGTGTGTGTGTTAGTATGACTGACAGCAAGGCCGCAGTATCGTTTCTGTGTTAAGCTCGCTGAGTGTCTCTGTGACCTCTTGTTCAGCCTGTTGTCAGACACCAAGTCAGACACACTCAGACACTGCACTATCACTGATTGGATTAGGAGGCCGGGACGTTTGCCGGGGGCCAGGGGCTGGGGGGGGGCAGGAGAAAACATTAGGAATACATTGATAGGGAAATGCGTTTCACACACAGACTAATTCAGAGAGCGATACACTGTGAGGCATCCCAAATCCAAAATCAAGTCTCTGATCCTATACAACAGGTAGTGAAAAATAACAGGTGTTTTTTACAGTGAGAGGACTTAAGGGGGATACTGCTGAGTCATGTTCACTTAAGCAAACAGCAGTAGTGACATATTTATCTCTGTCTTATCTCCGCTCTGTGGTCACTTTCCCACACCACAAATCAACCCCTAGCTCAAAAACAGCAAAAAATACCACTGAAGGGTTTTTATTTTATTTTCAATAAGACAGCAAATTAATTCATTAAGAATGAGTGCAGCGAGTCTGGGAGAGTGACAAGGATGACTTTATAAGGAGATTACAACCAACCCCCCCCCAAAAAAGAGACAACGTAATGACAGAAAGACAATGACTCTTAGAGACGGTCGCCTAGCAACAAGATAGACTAAAAATACACCAACTGCGCACTTTCTCTCTTGAAATGATAAACAGTACTGGTTTATAAATACAATTCTTGAATATAAATACACATGCTAAATTTGCCTCTGCTTTAAATGTTTCGTTCCTCTACCTGACTACTAACTCTTTTCAGGTGGTGTGTGTTGGCACTGTAAGATAAAGACGGAGTTTCTGTCCATTTCCACATAAGCGGTCCTAACTTGCGTTCCTAACACTGGCTCTCTGTGGTGTACCAGGCATCTGTAACGTTTGCTAACCAAATTTGGGCCGACTGGGACAGCGACTTGGCTCTCGGGTGCAGCAGGCCCCTTCACAGCTCTGATCTTAAGGCAGATGTAGCGTTGTACTTACAGTTTCCCACACCCTGTGGGAGTCTGAGAGAGGAAACTGTAAATCAGCGGACCGACGTAGCTAGCGACGCATGCTTAACTGCAGGGGCCGTCTGGCTCACCCGGACCCAAGCCTGTTTAATCACCATGTGGTTTCCACAGCTGCTGGAGCACACCAGCTCGCTCACCACCTGTTCACATCATCGGGCTAGACTAGCACCGAGCTGGTACTGTTTTGGTACTACATAGTACTGGTACTGTATGGTACTGTTCTGTGGGGTCAAGTTTGTTCACTTAGTGCACATACTGCAGCAATTACAAAATAAACGTCATTAATACTGATATTGCAATCATGGAAATCCTGACCACAATCACCATAAACATACTGTAGTCATTAAAACCACACTAATCAAGTACACCACTAAATAGTAGCTCATTAAATAACAAAAAATAACTAAGTAAAGCATATAGTTGAATTTTTCTAATTGTCATTCGTCTACTCTGTCTAATCTGAAAACAGGAGATAAGTAAACATTGTTTGTCTATTGTAGTAAGCGCCCCCCATTTCCCTCCCAAATACTGTGTTTTGATTGGTAGTTGTGAAAATTAAGATCAGAAATAGGAAATCGGCATTTCACACAGGAAGAACAGACCAAGTGCGAGATTTAGAATCTAGCCATGGTGCTGGACCCAGGGAATAGCGACGCTCGTTTTGCGTTGAGGCCTGGTTCAACCTTTGAGTTGGGGCTTACCCCGCTTTTCTGTTAAACAGGAAGCTGTAGGTACAAAACATCCCAGTCCATCACAGGGCCGTGGAATAAGAGGCGAATTTGAAGTCGCCAGCCAGGCGAGTGGAATTCTCGAAGACTAGTACAGGAGGTTCCTGTGCTGACACTGCTGCTGGGCACGGAGTGGCAAAGTCACGGGTTTTGCCAGCTGAAACCATAACCGCTAACGGATCTGTCAGAATAACGCATAGGCGATGACACAGCACCATGACGACTGTAACCGACTCCACTCGCTCCTGTCTGGCCTCCCTTCAGTGTCGTTATTCCTATTTACATTTAATTTCTATTAAAGTTTTTTTGTTACTAGTTACTTAGTACTTGGTCCCGCATTCCAAGTGTCTACGTTCCGCTGTCCGTTCTTGCAAACAAACAGGTTTGTTCCCCAGGCAATTGTGAATGGTGAATTACACGTTTACACATATTTTCCCTACGTCACACTCTCGATGGTAGCTGATAGTGTCTGTGAGAAGCCACAGTCATACTGAGGGCAAGATTTGTCCAAACCCCCAATGGCGAAATGTACCTCGAAGTGCGACAGCAAAGAGGCGCTTTGATTCCTTTCTTTGCTTCCTGGATAGAGCACTGAGAGAAGGCTAGCTGTCTGGAAACGCAGTCCTAAATATGAGGGCTGGGAGAGACCTCCTCCCTATCCCGCTGTTTCTCTCGGGGAAATTCAAACCGCATCATGTGAAAATTCTGATTAAGCACGGTCTCCCAAGAACTTAGCCCCCTCTACTTTTTTTTTGTGACCTACATTTGTAACGGTAGGCTGTGGTTGTGATCCTATAAGTTCTTCTCCCAGATAAACCAAGGTTTATTTCTCACACACGACAACAGTCATTTACACATAATAAATAGATAAAATACATAGTAAGTATTCACCACCATAATTATCCTTGATTCGGCCTTCACTGTATTGAGTTCAGTTTCGGAGGTTTTTAACCTCGGTTCTCCTTCTGCCGAAAATCTGAAAAGGAGCGGTGAAAGGCAGGTCTTTCCCAGTTGTTTGAGGGGTGAGGTTTGTCTTATCCTCCCCGGGCCACTGAGGACATGCACCACTGTTCTCTGGGGTGTGCTTCCGTCCCCCGAGCCCGCTCTGCTGGCGGGCCTCACTTAACCTCTTCTTTACAGGACGTTTTCACAGCGACGGGACAAGCACAAGACAGAGAAGAACCTGAAGATAAGAAGACTTCCTTTTTTTTGGAAGAGGACGGGGTGGGACGTCCGGAACAGGGATGAGGAGCAGGAGAGTTATTGCCACCAGGTTCTGGTGGTGTTGTGACAGAGGGAGTGAGCGGAGAGAAGTTGTGAAGGAGAATGTCACTGAAGCAGACCAGGGAAAATGCTTCCCAGTGTGTAGTTTGGAGAAAGATTCGGCGCTGGCAGACTTAGCACCCATCGGCCTTGTCCGCAGAAAGGGATGTGTTGGTCAATCGGAGAAAGAGACTCCAATTCAAATGAGGAAGTAATAGAAACACCATTCATTAAAAACATCCACGAAAATACCAAAAAAATATTATTTATATATAACGCTGACCGGAGCATGCCAGCCTGCGGCGAAGGGGAAGGAAGGTGACGCGGGGCGGTGGGAGGGGTTTCAGAAATGCAGGACGGGGGTTGGTGGAGAAGGGCGGGAGGTTGGCTTCTTTTCGACAGCACTGGTGGCTTTATTTCTCCTCCTCTTCCTCCTCAGAAACCGGGCACGTGGCAGTAGGCCTCCAGCGAGGCCAGCAGGATGTAGGTCAGCCAGAGGCTGACGAAGAGCAGGGCGGTGAGCAGCTTGGCCGTTCGGGGCCCCCCCAGTTCACCCCCGGCCACGCCGGGCCGCCGACGGTACAGCAGCACCAGCACGCACACCACCGCCATGATGGTGAAGACGGTGACAGAGAAGGCCAGTGATCCCGGCTGGACGCGGAACTCCTTCCCCTTGCTCCGCCAGTAAACGGCGGCAATGGTCCAGGCCACGCCGATGCCCAGGAACACGTTGACCGCGTTGCTGCCCGTCACGTTGCCGATGGAAGCGTCGGCGTACTGGTCCTGGATGGCTGCCACCTTGCTGGCAAACGTGTCTGAGAAAAGGGTTGGGGGGGCAAACCGAAAGCAGGAACTCAAGTCAAATAAAGGACCTCAAATCTGCAGAGTTTTCCCCCCTCAGAACCTGGAGAACCGTCAAAGTAACCAAGTCACAGCAAGCCTCGTTTTTGTCTGCAGGGAGCAGATTTGGTTTTCTTGGTGGCAACATCCCTCAGATTGATTACATTTTTATTTTTATTTTATTAGGCTCAGAATGCACTTGTCGATTTTCCCCTGCTATGTAATTAAAATGGGAAATGGAAAATCTAATTGTCACCGTGCGCAGAATGAAAAAAAGAGGAGTAGCTATCTGCTGTAAGTAAGCGCTGTCCAAGACTGCGAACCAAGGCAATTTATTATCAATATGATCTGTCAACTTAACTCGAGATTTTTCTGGACACTGGCTTTGCGTTCCCTCAATTTTACCCCCAGCGTAGCTTGCTTTGGGGTTTCCGTGGCAACCCAGGTAACTTGTCCGGCAATTGACATTTCATTGGTTTAAATGACGAGGAAAATGAATAGCCTCAAAAATATCTGGCCTTCACTTAGAAAAGGTTGCTGCAGACATTTGGCATAAAAGCTTTTTCCAAGTCTTGTCAGTAAGCGGGATTGAGGCAGACCTGAACAACCTACTGACACATCAGAACTGACAAGCCTGAGATGGCACTGTTAACCAGTCACACGTCTGTTAACCTGTCACACGCCTGAGACTGAACTGCTAATCTGGAATACAGGGATCATGCACACCAAAAAAAAAGACTGCTGTTGGCTACAAAAAAAAGGGTCCCACGTGCTGAAGAAAGATGAGGCAAAGTTTACTCTGCTGTCAGGACAGGTACAGAGAGAAATGTGCACTTTCCAGCAAATATCAGCAATCGTCCTCAATTTTTTTCCAACAATCAAAAAGAGGAATGAAAAACAGAAACCCTTGCTGAGAGGATGACTGGCGGCGACTCCAGAAAGATAGAGTGAGAGAGAGAGAGAAAGCGAGAGAGAGAGAACAAGAGCGAGAGAGCGAGAGAGAGACAGAGAGAGAGAGAGAGAGAGAGAGAGAGAGAAAGCGAGAGGGAGTGAGAGTATGAGAGAGAGAGAGCGAGAGAGAGAGAGAGAACGAGAAAGAGAGAACGAGAGAATGAGAAAGAGAACAAGAGAACGAGAGAGAGAGAGAGCAAGAGAGAGAGAGAAAGAGAGAAAGAGGGGGGAGACAGACCTGGGACCGAGGTTCCGAGGGCCACAAACACCACGGCGGTGACCGAGTCCTTCAGGCCGATCGTGCAGCCGAAGTGGGAGGCCAGGTCGCCGGTGACGGCGGTGAGCACGCCGATCAGCGAGATGGACACCACGAAGCAGGCCCAGCCGTTCCAGTACTCGGTGGGCGGCACGAAGGCGAACAGAACCTTCCAGAAGACGGTCAGGAAGTGCATGATGTAGTCGAAGCAGGAGGGCAGCCGCTCCTCGCCGCTCTCCTCCTCATCGTCGTCGCCTGTAGGAGAGACGGAGCGAGCGAAGGCTGAGCTCGAGCCAGGGGGGCCCCAGCGGCAGGGGACGGGGTGCGTCGGAGACGGACAGCCGGGTGGACTCACCGGCGCTGACCGTCACAGCACTGACAAACTGCTCCCTCCAGCTGCTGCTGCCCACCACCAGGGCCAGGTTGGTTTTCTTGATCAGCTTGTCCACCGTGCTCTGAAAGACAGATTTCACTGAGACCGACCGGACGTTCAGGTGGAACTGAATGACCATCACCTGGCACGGTGACAGAACTAAAATATCGGTTCTCCTGGTACATGGTATTCAAGACTGTCAGACCGCCCCAAGAATCCCCCTTTCACTCCATGTCTTCCAAATCATCCTAATCTTTTCCCAGTTGTTAAAAGGAGTCCCTGCCTCTCAAACTCCAGCACAGGTATAAAAGTGGATTCCTTGGCGCACCCAGGTGGGTGCTATATGACAGCAAGTCATCCCTTGGCTTCCCTTCACGGACGACAAGAGTTCTGAAGCGCTTTCACAATCAATTCCCACCACGATTACCAGCGTCTGATTAGTATCAGAATCGCTGCTTGTGCAGTCGTGACACAGTCACGTGCCATTAAGCCCTCACCTTGAATTCGTACGACTCCTCGATCACCACCTCCAGCCTGGTGTGCTCCCCCAGGCTGGGGCATCCCATCTTGGCCACCTCCTCCTCTTCCGGCTTGTTCTCGTTGGAGTCCCCTGAAAAGAGGTGGAGAAGGGGCCAGGGGGGAAAGCGTTAGCCAACTGCGATAGGGCACACATGCCAGCCCCAGCCCCTCTCTCTGCCCCAGCCCCTCTCTCTCTGCCCCAGCCCCTCTCTCTGCCCAAGCCCTTCTCTCTCTGCCCCAGCCCCTCTTTCTGCCTCATCGGACTAACTGTGTTTCTTCTGTTTAAACGGGTGAGCGGATTCGCCATTTATACACTACGGCCGTGTTCAGAAGCCCCATGCTGTCCAGAGAGGCTTGTAGTTCACCACACACATTTCTTCCTCTTCCCTCAAAAACCTTGACCATCTCTTCACAGGGGAAAGGGACAGAATTATGGACCAGTTATTAATAACGGAAAAGAGGAACTAAAGAGAGGGATGGCTGGAAAAAGGATGGAGGTGACACGAGAGATATGCGCTTTGTTCTAAATACATTGGAGAAACCATTAATAAAATGGTAGGACTTTGCAGGTAATTGAATAGCGCTGTGAAGAACACTGAATTACACCAGCAACGGCAGACAGATGTATAATTAATCTGCAATGTACTGAAATGGGCTGGAGACGCTGAGCTTACACAAGTCATTGGTGTTAAGACCAATTACTCCCTGTGCTAATGAAACTATCCAGCCAGTCAGTAACACTTATTTATAACATTAAACGCAGCAGATTCATATTCAGTATACCAACAGCTATCTGTTCCATGCGTTATCATTTCAACAATGTTTTGTTATTTGGTGTTTGTATCCGACAAAGTCTCTTTTCTTCTTTTAATCACGGGGGGGGGGGGGGGGGGGGGGGGGGGGGGGCGGGGGGGGGGGGGGGGGCGGGGGGGGGGGGGGGGGGGGGGGGGTGGGGGGGGGGGGGGGGGGGGGGGGGGGGGGGGG
>JAOYSI010005964.1:27234-45134 GCA_025775065.1 Hiodon alosoides | reverse complement strand
CACAAAGTTGGAAGCATAGAATTTTCCAAAATGTCTTGGTAAGCTGAGGCATTAACATTTCCCTTCAGTGGAACTAATGGTTCTAGGCTAACCCCAGAAAAACAACCCCATAGCATTATCCCTTCACCAAACTTTACAGCTGGCACAATGTAGTCATTCAGAAAATGTTCTCCTGGCATTCACCAAACACAGACTCGTCCTTCAGATGCCTGATCGAGAAACATGATTCGTCACTCCACAGGACATGTTTTCACTGCTCCAGAGTCCAGCGGCGGCGTGCTCCATCCGACGCTTGTGCTTGGTGATGTAAGGCTTGCATACAACTGCCTGACCATGGAAACCCATGCCATGAAGCTCCCGGCACACAGTTTTTGTGTTGATGTTAATCCTAGAGGAGGTTTGGAACTCTGCAGTTATTGAGTCAGCAGAGCGTTGGCAGCTTTTACGCACTATGCGCCTCAGCACTTGGCGACCCTGCTCTGTAACTTTACGTGGTCTGAGTTGCTGTGGTTCCTAAACGCTTCCGCTTTGCAATAATACCATTTACAGTTGATCGTGGAATATCTAGGAGGGAAGAAATTTCACAAACTGACTTGTTGCAAGGGTGGCATCCTATTACAGTACCAAGCTCGAATTCAGTGAGCTCTTTAGAACGACCCATTCTTTCACAAATGTTTGTAAAGGCAGACTGCATGGCTGGGTGCTTAATATTATACACCTGTGGCAATGGGACTGAATGAAACACCTGAATTCAATGATTAAGAGGTGTGGCCCAATACTTTTGTCCATATAGTGTATATTATATTTTATATTTGTATACATACATTTATATAATTACATTTGTTGCCTGGACTTTGCCTGGAAAAACCAAGCCTTGGATGGACCAAGATGGATTTGACTTAGGACACGGGAGTAACAATAGTGAGAGAGACCGTCTAGATTCTCTCCACTTGTACCTGCTCATTTCACTGTAAAACTCTAAATTAAGTGCCACTGATTAAAGATGATTGCATATGATTGCACGATGAATAACAAATTAATTAGGCCTTCGTAATGCCAAGCTTGCAATCACTAGTGTGCTGCCATTTTCGGTGATTAATGAGACAGAATTAGTTTTCACTTCGCGGTCTTAAACGGAACGTGCAATTCCTTTCAAACGCCTTTTTTTTTGTCTGCTCTTGAATTATTCTCTCTTTCAAGACACAGTTCATATGAATTATTTTAGAGTTGCTCTATCGGCTGATTCACTTACGTTAGTGTTCTTTCCACGCATCTGTTTCACATTTTATTTCAAGCTGACTGTATTGAGAAAAAAAAAAAAAATACAATTTAAAGCACATTTAAGAAGTTTAATAAATATTGCATCGCAAAGGTTCCTTTCTACAGGGCACTCCATTCCAAAACTCTCCCAAAAGGTTGTTTTCTGTTTGAAAGCAATTCATTTCAAAGTTTATTATAGACTAAGAAAGGGCACGGATCAATTTCTTCAGATTAAACCTTAAGTTATTCCACTTTATATCAAGTTCAACTTCATTGGATGTATTATTTGTTTAGATAAATACATAAACACAAATGGAAATATGTACATATGTATATTTTCAATATGGCTATAGGAAGACTACCGACCTGTGCAATATTTTAAAACTGAAACGCCAGGAGAATTTATAAAAATTATATCAATGTACAAAATCTAATATTTAAGCCATTTTTCAGGCATTTAGGAAAATATGCAGGATGAACTTTTAAATAATTTAGCAGCAATCTTCCTGCACCTACGAATTACCTCCCCCCCCATCTCATCTTCACCCTAAAGACCATTTCCATGGATTCTGGTATAAAGGCAGCAAGGACACGGCTGCAGTTTAGATTAGATATATGAACCCCTTCTTCAAAAATCACAAATAAAAAATATATATTTTCTCTATTAAATTATTTTGTTACATTTCATAAAAAACTGTCACCCAACCTTTCTGTCAGAAAGATTTCGGGCGGACTCGTTTAGCCAAATCAGCGTGTTACTTCTCTTGTTAATTCGATAAATCATATCTGTTGCTGCTTCACTGGTGTTGGCAAAACAATTTAATGGGGACCAGTGAACCCCACTCTGAAGATTATTTTGTCTTTGTGGCATGTAAGCTCAACAGAAGAACCGGCGATTCTTGCATTTTCATTTTGCTGACTGGGTTCTCTATAAGTCTTTAAAAATCCAAAACCGGTATACTAAAAAGTCAACTATGTTTTCTGTAAACTGTGTAACATAATTACCGAATACAAGAGAAAAAAACAAAGAAAAAGAGATGGACTGAATTCAACGGATTTATATTTCAGATGATTTGAAATGCAAACCAGGGTTAAAATTTCTTCAAATTTCCACAAAAAATGTACAGAACAAAGACCACCCCGCCACCAAAACCCATCTGCAGCCAATGCAGGGGAAAAAACATCCAAGCTAGTTGGCATTTCTAAATCTTATCAACCATGAAGAAATGTTATTTAATTCCTCACATTTCCTACATACACCCCCGCCCCCACAAAAAAAAAAAAAAAGCATTTCTCTCAAGCCATGCAAGGAGCATTTTCTTTATTCCTCCAAAGGTCATGGAATGCATCTTATCATTTGTGTGTTTGGATGCATAAAATCACCGTCTGTATAGGAGAGACCAGGTGGAAAGAATGCAATATGGTTTATTCATAGTGCACTTATAGCTGGAAATACTTTTTCCATTAGTCTTGGTATAACATACAGAGGCTTATCCCACTTTCTACCCACTTTAGCTGAAGGGAGACTTTTTGAAATTATCGAAACCCAGAGGTGTGCTTCCATATTGACCCCTTCCGTTTTTGATGCCCCTCGCCTTGTTCTCTATGAAAATATGACAATTAAAAATTGAAAGAAAAACTTTTTTAAAATCCTGATTAATTTTCTTTTCTCCCTGATGAACCATTCCAGAGCATGACTATGAAATGCCTCAATTGTTGCTATGGAGATATTTGTATCACGACGGCACTGGCAGCGAGAATAAACGCCCAGCCACCAGAGGGATTCTCGTATTAGCGTAGACAACAATTTGCCTCATACCTACACTACAGGCACAGTGTGCAGGGATAATGGACCAGGCCTCATTACCAGGCTTCTTTGTTCTTTTCTGAGGTAGTTTTTTTGTCTGTCAGCCATAACTATTAAAGGACCTACTTCTTCACTCGCCGATCTGCAAAAAGTCCCTTTACCAATACTATGCCTAGCCATAAAGAAAAAAACCCCTTGAAGAGGCAGACATTATACATTCCAAGACATCATTAAAAAGGATGGAGGAGAATCTGCTCTGTCTTTGAACAGCTGACTCCTGAATAACTGTTCAGTTGTCATGTTGTTTACCCAATAGAAAATGTAGCCCTGAAATTACAAAGTTACTGTGTCAGTACTATTGTTTGACACACAGAAGTATAATATGATAAAATTGCATTACACAATGCAAATACGCTATATAGTCCAAGACCTGGCGCTTGTAGACCTGTGAAAGGTTTACTTGAAAACACAAGTATATCCTTAACGGAAACAACAATAGTAAAAGGATTTTCATTTGAAAATATTTCCTGCTGAGGAGACTGGTCTAGTTTGAAAAGCAGGAATCCTGCCCAATCAAACCCTTACATGAGCAAATTAAGAAATGATGTATGCTGAAATATTTAATAACATCCATTTCCTTTAATTAGCCTCCATGAGATAGTGTGAGGGAGGAGAGAGCCCTCAAAACTAAGAGCTAGAGTACTGTCAAAAAAATCTCCGGGTGTCAAAGTCAGCTTTTCCTCAAATAAACCGTAACTGCATCAAATCACAAAGGCAAAGGGAGAAAGAGAATTATACATTATTTACACAAAAGGAAAGGGGAGCCACCCAGCACATTAATCAAGCATCAAGCAGACTAATTTTGGATTAAATGGTGTTCATTTGCAGGGAGATAATGGGAAGAAAGCTAAGCTTCACATGAAAAGGCAGAGTTCCCAGTAGCCAGGCAGCTCCACCCGTTCTCACAGTCAAAACCTGCAGAACCAATGATCCCCCTGCAGAGTGATGCCCAAAAAACTGCCTTTTAGAGGGGTTCCACATCCTCACTACTGAGTCCGATGTGAAATGCTGTTTGACTTCGGGCCGTTTGCCTTACTGTCACATAACCACATATTGGACCTTAGAAAGGGTTCAGAGCGACTTCTTCCTTCCGTTAATGGGAATGGGGGGCCGGGCCGTGCTGCGCTGAACTGCTCGGTCATTTTCCGTGAGAGATCTCGGGATACTCTCTCCGGTGGCTGAACACTCCAGCAACCTCAGGAGGGCTTTTAAAGTGTCGCCTCTATGAACACTTCTCGATTGAGAACATTGATTTGGACATTGCGCCTTTCCATTTAAACGCCCAGCCTTTGCAGCTGGAAGGAAGCTCAGCTTCCTTAGGCATGCGTCTTTACTTTCTCATTAAACCTGCGGAGTCTCTCGTTGGCAGAGTGCAGCAGCAGCAGCAGAAGCAGTCAGGTCTGCACCCATCTTGTGGAGTAAAAAAAAATGCCTTTTGACATTTGCCGTTGAACCACATTGACAAATGTGTGACTCTCACATTTTTGCTGTTTTCAGTATTCCAAGGATCTTTTGAATCTGTGCTTGGCTCAAACTAGGGTTGTCAGCACAGGATAGTTGTTGCATTTAACCTTGTGGCAAAACTACAAAAGCTACACTGCTACAAAACAGGATGTTGAAAAGAAAAAGCTTAGACAGGCGGAGAACCGCATGGCCAATAGAAAACAGCCCTGGCAGTAAGAAATCCTGCAAATTGAAAGAGATATTTGCTAAGAAAAAGTAGGAACTGTATGTTTTACGCAATGGTTTTAAATATTACTATGTAATTATTATGTAATGCACCAATGTGTTTTTTTAGTAAACTAAGACCGACTAAACTGCATGCAGAGGGTAGCGTGGCAAGTGTATGTAGCTATAAAGTGAAGTTGGACAAAGCTGCTGGTGTTCAGCTGCAATAAAGAGCAAAGTATAGACGACATGTAAAAAGCTAGCCACCGATATAAACTTGATTAAGAAAAGAACGAGCTACTGTGCTAATTAGGAAAGGTGAGTACGTGCAGAGAGGACGTATTCATTTACCTCCATTTTCGCCACCTGCCGAATGGACTGTTGGTTTTCTTGGGGTTTGCTCATTGACATTCTCTCTCCGGGGCTTATGTATTGCTTTGGCTGGGTTAGGGTTAGGGGCGGGATTGCCTTGGGTGGGTTAGTTTTATGTTGTGTTTGCTTGACCGTAAGGCATTATTGCCCTAGGGCACATAATTCAGTGGTGGCATCCAGGTACTGAATATTTAAATTGAACTTCAAAAAAGTGATCAAGCAAACGTATGTTTTAGTTTAAGTTGGCTTTTTGAGAATATTTTGAAAAAGTTATTTCTTGTGCCTGAAGATTAAACGCAACACAATCAATATGGCCTATTTAACTAATCTTAAATGATTGTGTGCAAAGCAGCCTAAGTTTCTTTTTTCTCTCCGATTGAAGACCTTAAAAGGTTTACTCATTAATTGAAAGGATTTTCAGACTTTTGGTGTCTGCTTTTTTATTTTTATTTCTGAGGCTGGAATTAGAATACAAGGGGGAAAAAAAACGAAAATCGAAATAGTTAACTACGGGGCCCCTGAAGTGACCTGTGCAAAAAAGGTCACACTTTTTTTTTTGCACAGGTCACTTCAGGGGCTCCGTAGTTAACTCATCTTGCACTTGCCTGTCTCAATTTAAAAGATGAAAAATTCCTCTAAGAATAATGTTACATACTCACCTTTCAGTTGTTTTCAAAGGAGAGGAGATCTATACATCAGTTCCGACCGTATCTATGACCATGTTTGGATCTTTATGTGATTACGGATATTAATGCAGAGTTATATTACCTTAACAAGAGCAATCCTACAGTATACTATTTCAGCACATGAATTGGGAAAAATACTTAATATGGTATCAAAATAACTGAATAAATAAATTCACTCAAGTTTTTTTTTTTTTCCCACCCACAAGTATATATTAAATTATCCATTAATAATGTTGCTAAAGTCCTTTGCAGACAATAAGGCTGGGGCCTAACCCTTTAAGGGAGGAACAGAAATGAGACCTTTTGGTAATAGTCCGACAGTTGTCGTCTACATTCGTCCCGCCTCTCGTGACGAATCGAGTGCGATTTCCATGAGGAGGCTTCGGCGATAAAACAGCTTGTCTTCCACCCAACCCTGAACACTGTGTTATGGCATTGATTCACACAATTCAGCTGTGCTCTGAAAAAATAACAGAATTCTGTATAAAGGAGGCGTGTTAAAGTATTTCCCAGCACACCTCAGTGCCACTATTTGATCCTTTAGCTTCTTAATTGCTTGCCCAAATCCCATTCTTTAAAGAGTCAGTCTAACAAGCAGTCACACAAGTCAAGAAACAAAGCCGTCTGTCTGGGATGCTGATTTGATACTCTGTCATAAATACTTGATCCTTGCATATATTACAGATAACAATTAACTAGATGCTCCAGAATGCATCATTAATCACCATACATATCTGTCAGTCACTGAAAAAGACGATAACACACATATTCCTGAGTTTCCTTCCAAAGCAGTCTAGTAAAACAATAGGCAATGTCGAATGGGAGTGTGAATTGCTTATCAAAGCATGCATTTGGGTTCTGCAGAAACTGCTACAGTGTTTTCATGCTGGTTTGGTCATTGGTGGTGCAACACTGAAGGGGGCCAGGAGAACTTCAGAGGCAATGTCCATGTCAAGAGAACCACGTAGGGTAAAAACTAGTCAAATTAAAGTGCTCCAATAATGACAGTGAAATAAGCAGCCCATACACAGCAAACGCTTCCTGGTCACCTGCAGGAAAGGTAAACACAAAATGAACAATGTATACCCACTGCATGAAGCCTTAACTGTACAAAAATATAAACGCTCACTTCAAGGATGTATTTTTGACAATAATAAGCTTGGAAAGATTAAAAGTAGTGACTCAAATTTAACTTTTAAAAGGGTCCTATCCTCATTTTCATAAGTCTAAATAATTTCCACAAGACTCAAAAGCTTTCCCAAGATTCAGGACTCCCGTAGAACAGTTTATCTAACTATAACTGAAGACTTGTCATAAGCATGGTTTCGTCGGGGGAACACACTTCAATTTGTATCCAATGCGTGAACATAAGACCAAGTCCCAACACTATTAGCTGTACAGTCACTCTAGGTGAGACCCTCTCAGTATAGATTTCCTTTCCTCTTCTCCCTCCGAAACTCCCTATTAGTATTCTAGTCCAGCATCAGCAATTAGCAATCCTCAATGCTGTTGGGAGGGCACAGACAGATTCTGAAGATCAGTGGCCCTCGCTAGAAAAAACGTGACATTTTCGGGTGGAGATGTATTTTCGCTTAATTGCGGTGACTGTTTCTTCCCACCGGCTTTACGGCACGCGCGATCGGGTGCACCTCAACACGTACACAACCGCGCTGCCATCGCGCTGCCATCCACTGAGGTCCAGGAGGCTGCCAGTGACGCTGCAGTAATCCTTCCCCTGGAGCCGGCTTAACCTTTATCTCATTCACAGCCCTCAGAGATGCTCTTTGCGCTCGCCGTCCCGGCAGACGCCCCCCTCCACCTCTCTTCAGACTGACAAACGCAGGATCAGGCACCTGAGAGCTGAGGGTAGAGAGACCTGGAGGACGGGCTTGATATGGGTGCATTACATTCACATATCGGAGATTACACATTGGCATTGCACAAGCCTGCAACAGATAGCCATCAGTTAAATGACAGGAAACACACAGCAGGGGGTGGGGGTGGATAGAAAAACCGTCCACGGTGCTGGGCTCTACCTGAGAGCCAAAATCGAGTTCTCTCCTTTTTTATTTATACAGAGATAGCCTTCCCTGTGGGAAATGGCTTTTTCTTCAAATTATTCTAGGAGTATTTTTTTTTTGGGTCTGACCTCTCAGGGCACCAAAATGCACTTAAGAGTTATAAAAGGAGTGGTAAAACTCACAAAACAAATTTGCTACAAAGAAAAAAACTGGATAGGAAATGAGAGAAAAAAATGTATTACGTATATAAGAAAACAGGACATTTTGGTGTCTGTACAGATGTTTTTCCACATTAGTTGTATTCTCTGAGTGGCTACGTGAATTTTTTAGGGAATTTACTCCACAAGTGTGAAAGTGTGCCATGTCGAACAGGGATTGATCCGATCAGGCAGATCAGGTATTTCCACTCCTCCATTGTCCAGTGCCATAGCTGCTGTTTGCTAGTCGCTGAGGGGAGTGGCACTCTTCCGGGTGTTTGGCTGCCGCGGCGAATCCGTGACAAGGCACATCAGGTCGCACATTCCGATATGCCTCTTTTGCCACCATGCTTGTACTCCGCTGTTATTTGATGGACAGGAGCCGTCTGCCACCTTACATAAGATGTGACGGTCTCTGTCATCAGCTGATGATTTTTGGGTGGCTGGATGTCTTCTTTGGGGTTTTTTCAAAATGCATGCTGACGCTGTCATGCGTGAAAACTCCAGCAAGGTTATACCCCAGTAGGCACTCATACTGGCACATCTGGCATCAACTTCCATGCCCTGTTCAAACTCGCCAACTAGTTAGACCTGTCCATTATACCTCTGAATTCCACAAAAAGCGACTCCCTAGGTACCTACCTACCCGTTTTAAATAGCATAGTCTGAACTATGTGGTTTCACAGAATTGAAGGTGTTCATAATAATGTGGCCACTCAGTGTATCCTGCGTTCCAATTAAAACATTGTTTCTATTTAAATCTTGTAGCAAAATTATCTAAGAAATAACTTTTTTTCTAGAAAACTTGATTTACCAATGAAGCAACAGAATCTGTAACACAGTATCAAAGTGTATGCAATGCACAGATACAATACATGACCACGGATATCCATAACCACGACTCTACATTATTTTGTGTCACTGGGCACACCCACCTAAATATCTGCACCTCCATTGATGAGCTCTTAACAATGATGGAGAACTCCCAAATGAACAGAGCCCTTTAAAGGAAACAGGGGATGCGTCCTGTTAGAAGTGTTTGCCACCTCAGGGATAACAGGCAGGCCTCCCATAGCTGCCTGCGATGAGCTCTGAGACAAGCTCGCTTTAAGGAGGTTTCTCAAGGCGAATGGCGGCTGCAGTTGCTCACATCTAAGCCTCGCGTTATGATTATTGCTGCAAAAAAGGGAGCCAGATCTGTCACAAACAGACCATCTGTTTCTGCATCCTAAAGAATTTTACATGTATATATGCCGCACTTATTGGATGTAAATGTTTTTACAGTGAGGCCAGTATAGAATAAAAGCATAGAATGTCAAGTGCGGAATGGACCTTCACTGACTAAAATGCCACAAAGAAACCAATTTATTTAATGAGTACACTAAACATAGAAACATGTTCTTTCCTACTTTGCCCTGCTCCAAACTCCATAACTCCGTAGACTCCATAGAGTATCATGATCAGTTGTACCTCAGACGTACCCCTATCAGAGGGAACAATTTTAAAAAACGTGTTACATTAAGATATTCTGTATGACCAAGATGAAAATGGAATCTGGAAAATTGAGGGTTAGGGTAATTATGTTTTCATCATAGCTAGGATCCTTCTGACTTTTCAGAATTTCTATCAGTTCAAGTTCAATTTTCTAATAGGACTCCAATTTGAGTTGCTTTAAAGGCATGTGTGAATGGATTAGTTCCTCTCTGCATAGCATATGGAGAGAGACGCCTCTGTGCCCATGAAGAAGAGCAGCAGGTAGCCTGTTTAAAGAGTCATGTCATTCAAAACGCATCTGCAGTCTTCCTGCCTCCCAGCAGTCATTGCAGGCAGTCACTGGCTCACACTGAGAAATGTCCACTGAATGATTAAACTCGGAACTAATTAAAAGGTAGCGAGATAAGTAGTTCTCGCCCGCAAAAAGGTAGACGTTTTAAATGTGGACGTTTCAAATGCAGATGTTTTAAAAGTATATGTTTAAAAGTAGGCGGTTTAAAAGTAAAGGATAAGAGCATAACTGCCAAAGTCGGTTGGGTTCTGATTAAGACATGAATGTTTTCCTATATGGGATTATTGTGATGGAAACCATACTGGCAATTATGTACTTGAAGGAAATTCTTAGAAAGTGCGGTCACATTGTAAGTGACATTATCTCAACAACAATTTACATAATATTATTAACAAAAAGGCACCAGAACAGCGGAACAAATGCATTAATTAAGCAAAATAATACACCCATCATACTTTATAATGTGTGAACTTTGTTAAGTCTTTGTTAAACCAAACGTTAGGCAAAATAATTAATTCAATAATTAATGTCGTTCATATTTTAGATAACCCATGTGATACAATGTTAGTACCTGATATTTAATTTAATACTACATAGATTACACCAGTTATATTAATTAAATAATAAATACATATTTATACTCATGATCTAACCAAGATACAGCCATAAAAATGATCATTTTAAAAAGCAATGTAATCAATTGAGTCATGTCACCAATTCCTAAAGGTGCGGGAATCATCCCCGTTGTATTAACGCAGCAGCGCGTGAAATTGTTCTTCTCTCCACAGTAATTCATGCTAATTCTAACTTGATATTCCCTAGGTAAGGAAATTAAGATAAACGCCAGGAGGAGGCAAACAGTTTTCAGTGCAGACTAATTGTCATTTCATATGTAGTTAGACATCAGACACAAACGACTTTACCAACATGTTCCGAACCACAGTTATTGTTAGTTTAACAATTGGTCTCCCCAATGGCTACTCGAGAGATTCTCTTTGAGAGAGAAAAATAAAAATTTTACATTATACAAAACTGGAAAAAAAAACATTCAAGATTGAATCAGTCTCTTTACTGGAAGAATTAAGAATGAAGTGCAAAATCTCTTTGATCAAGTTAAGATCAAGTTTGATTTTGTTTATGCCCTCTGTGCTTACCCTGAACAGATCTTCTTCCCCCCACCCGTTGTACTCTTTGAAGTTTAACCTCTGTGGGCCCTTCTCCTCCACTTCTCTCCTGTGAAGAGGCAAATGGGCTTGATGTTGCACACGGGGACTGCTTGGTGGTTTCAATGCCTTTTCTAGCATTGGAAAAAAAAGTCTCATCTCAAAAATGTTTTAACAGCTTTGAGGCTGAAAAACGACAGAATTTTATAATTTTATATTAGAAAATTCCTTTTTAGCAGTGTTTTGCATGCTGAAAACAGCCCCTTTTCCCTGCATCAAAGAAGCAAAAAGAGGCTATTTGAAGTACACGTGTTTTATGGGTATTTAATGGGTTAGTAAAATTATTTTATAGCAGACAGAGGCGTGATATTGGTTCACAAAAGTTATATGTGATGCTTCTGCAGGTAGGAAAATTAAAACATGTATTCTCCTTTTCACTCTAATTTCCATTTTTTATGGAACGCATAGTATAAAAAGCGCCCTTTCTGGGTGATTGAACAATACAATACCCATAAATCAAGCATGTTTCTTCAGAAGGAAATACACGCCAGCCGAGAAACTGTATAGTTTTTCCTACATAATCATACCATTAGAGAAAAGAAAAACTGCCCAGATGACGGATATCACAGGATTTTCAGTCAGAGCAAATTTCCTTCAGATGAATAATATACAATGCTCTGGATGTCTGTCCCCAGAACTGACAATCTGTGATCTTCCATGAGTGTATATTTAAGTAAAAAAAAAAAAAAAAAAAAATTTCATCACCTTGAAAGGAATATGAATGAATAACTTACATTTAACTCTTTAAAAAATTCCTTAGTCGTTTTCAGCCACGACTGAAGTCGCCCATGGACTTAGAGGGGATCATAAAACAAATGAATCGATTAAATTGATTCAAACGAGCATTCAACTTTTGCACAATTAGGTGGCAATTGTGACTTCCACGGAAGGGTGTGCTATTCACTACCATGAAATTAAAATATCACGCCTCCAGGACCGTAGGCCATATGAAGTGACTAAAAACTGACAAGACCCCGAGGCTTGGTAGGGATAGTGCGAAAACTGCGTATTTAAAAACTCCACTAAGCTAAAGGGATTTTTACTAAAAAATAAATAAATAAATAAAATCCATTTTTTGTTCAGTGTGGTCTGTGTGACTCCTTCAGCTTTCAGCACTTACATTCACGTGGCCTGACAACAACGGTGAACTGAGGTGGCTGGGAGCGAGCCTTATGTAACTTCCTCTTTAAGGAAAAAAGCGGAGGAGCTGCAGGTGACTGCCTCCGCGGCTCATCGGGGATTCAGACTCAGCCCTCTTCTGTTGTTGGCAGTTTGGACACTCAGCACCAGCATGGCAGGGTTCGAGGGTCAGTCTGGGTCTCAGGACTATATTCCCAAAGTCTCTGAAACATTTTTACTTGGTGCTGTATTTACCGGTCCAAATGCCAATTAGTAGCTATAATGTAATGTTAACAAAGACAAGAAAAATATGCAAATCATGGCAAGAGGATCGAGAGTGATTAAGAAATGTATTACATAACATCATTGTGAAATTGGTTGTATTTTTACAAGCTTATTTACAAAAGGAGGCGGCTATATATCAGTGCTATAAAGTATTACACGTTTGGCAATTGGCTGATCGAAATGTGGATCCTTGGACAACAGGCTACGTAGCAAACTCAGATTATGCCTATCCATTGGCTAAAAATGTTTTTAAAAACCAACTAATCAAGTTTACAATTGTTTCTAAACATAACCCCAATTTTAACTGTTAGAATAAAGAGAGAGAAAAAATATGACAATGATTTCAGTCTCCATAGAACTAAGGTCTTTTAACCCCTAAAAACCAGTCCAGCAAGGGTATTACAGCTATCACATTTTGGTTCCAGAACCCAGTATGAACTAGAGAGATAAACCCAGAAACCCAGCATGTGTAGAGAGCTGCTTTAAGCTACCCATTAGTCAGCCTTTAATCTAAAGCAGGGGAACCACATTTTTAAGTGTATTCCGAAATGCCACAGGGAACCAGTTAATTCCTAATATTGAGGCTATTTTCTATACTCACTGATATGCGGGCTCACACATACTTCTCCTACTTAAGTAACTTTTCCACATAAAAGCTATGCCTCACCACAGTTAATTAATTTTAACTATTTATAGATTATTCTATTAAAACTTGTCTAGATGGTAGAGGACTTATCAAGTGAAATCCCAATTAATTCCTTAATATATAATTCTATTATCCTCCCCAGTCCAGAATTGTCCCTGTCCCTGAGATTACTAGTCTGATTGCAAAATTTAAAACATAAGATTCATTTTCATACCACTTCTTTAAACGGCCTGAATTTCTTAAAATTCTGTATTTTAGGAAAAAAGAAGCACTTAAAAAAACTTGTCAACAATACCCTGTGATGTAACTGAAAATAAAGACAAAATTCAACACACTACTCTGTGATGTGATTGACTATAAAGACAAAATTCAACACGTTACTGTGATGTGACTGAAAATAAAGACAAAATTCAACACGTTACCCTGTAATGGGATTGTGAGAGATATAAATGTAACCACACGGCTCACGTTTCAGCAACAGGCGAACATACGAGCCCTCGAATGCACGGCTGCTAGAGGTGTTGATTCCTGATTCGACACACTTCACGACTGATACGACCCTCCTCTGAGTATGTGCTCTGGAGTACTGCCTTTGATGTTGAAACACTGGAGCTTCAAAGAAACCAAGGGAATATTTAATCGATATTGAATAGGAAATCACATTGAAGTTAGCTTTTTGTCTCGTTTATTAAAGGCTTTCCATAATCTGGAACTTTGAAGTTCCTACAATCTTAATTGGTGTCAAAATGCCTTGTAATAAAAATATAAAATAAAAACTATAAAAACGTACTATCGCACATGTACTGTGTTGGAATGCCGTCCCAGGAGTTTATGGTCAGTTTAACAGAATATCGACATCATCACTGCAAATAACGGCCAGATGTAGAGTTAGGAGTTTACTTGAACATGAGTGGTTCCAGAGGTTTTTTTGGTTTTTAAACAGACATTCAAAGGGCTCCGTGATGGATCAATTCACCTTTAGATTGCAGGGGGGAAAATTCTCCTTAATGGGTCTATTTTTATACCAACAGAATAAATGGAGGCTTTCAGACCAATGCAGACATAACAAACACACAGTGTTTTTCACATCACTTCACCGCAATACAAGGCTAGTCTACAGTCAATCTGTTGATAATATGTAGTAGAAAATGTCAAGAATATGACACTTTTTGTTTTTTTATAGGCAATGCAATCGGTGTTCACTTCCGGATTCAGCATAATTTTTTTTTTGAAGGCTTCCCGAACATCCTTGCAAACAGCATCGGTGGTTGCGGGGGGAAGGGGGTGGGAATTATCCTGCTCCTTTAGGTCTAGGCTTTGGTTCAGACTGACAGGATTGGACTGAATCACCCCTGAGTCAAGTTCCGTGTTGACAGAACTGGCGGAAGCTCCGGCCTTCCGTTGTGTTTTCCCCAGAAGTAGAGACACCGCGGTCTCCTTTGGAAAATCAAGGACGGAGCACTCTCAGGAAATCAGTCGCGTCTTTTGTACACTGATCTTGGTCTTGCCAGCCAGGGTGGGCAGGCTCTTTAAAACCGCCATCCGTCTTTCGGTCCCAGACTTCTGCTATGGCACACCTGCCGCTCGGAGAATCGGCAGCCGTAAACACATTAATGGCCTGCTGATGGCTGACTCAAATGCCACTCCAGACGTTTTTCCAGTCCCACTGTTTTTGACGCAGACAGCTAGATATCTCCCGGGGAAGCAGGAACTGGAGGGAGTCAGTTAGTGGGGGACCCTCAAAGTTCACACTCGCAGCAGGTGGAAACAATTATTAAAGTAAACAAGTAACAAGCATCTGTTATTTTCTTACAATTTCCTTTTATTCTGGTTATCAAGTCCCGGCTGATTGCAAATGTTCATCTATTATGTCTGGTTCTGAAGGCTTTTTAACTTCAATAAACTTTCAACATTTCTTGATTGCTCAATCTCAAAGTTTTTGCCTGAGCATTCCATCCGCCTATTTCAGAATAGCCTGATATAATTTGTCAGTTGGGAAAAAACTCATTTAGAAAATAAAGTGTCTCCAGATAGAATCTATAATAATGTTGCCATTTCTCTCTGAGCCTCTCATTTTTAATTCAAGCGGGAGGAAGAATTAAAGTTGACATCAAACCCCAAAATGAGCTATCCAACAAGCCTGTCTGCCTCCTTATAGAGAGCAGGCAGGTTACGATAATATTGCAATTCTTTACCAAAACAATGTGGATCTGAGTTTTCACCAGAGGAAGTGACACAGCGTGCCCAGTCCTGGAGGGACTGGATACAGGGAAGTCTTTTTCATCGCTTTTGACGAAAACTAAAATAGTTAATGAAGGAACCAGAGTATCGAATGAAAACGAGCCTTCCACGTTACAAAGGCATTTTATCCATGAGCACCACCTGCAGCAGTCAGTGTAACAAAGGTTACCAGCAGAATCAGACATAATGGCATAGAGCCCTTACAGCAAAGCTTTAGAAAATGGTCTTGCTTGCTCGTTCAATGCCGTTTAACGAATGACTCACCATCTCTGTTTTAAAAAAACAAAAACAAAACTGAAGGAACCCAAAGACCCCGTGGGGGGGGGGCGTGACCATTGCCTCGGAAAGCGATAGAATTCACCTGACCTTTAGAGAAGCCGGGTAGAGCTCACTGACCTGTAACTGAAGCAGAGGAATCCATCTCCACCAATAAAACGTTCGTTATTGTTGCTATGTACGTGTCCGGCCCACAGTGTGGCTTCGTGAAGGTCATTTCTAGTAGGATGTGTATGTCAGAGGAGTGTCTGGGCATCTGTTCTGCCAAACTTTAACAATAAAAGCGATAAAAGAAAAATTGCACTGAAAGTCTATCAAACAGAAATAATCCTGAAAACATTTATTTAATGTGCACTATTTATAAGCAGTTTACATGTAAATTGTTTGTTTTCATTTTCCAAATTTCTGAAGAATTTGTTTACACAATGACATTCTTTCCTGATTTGAGAGTCGTTTCCTGTGTGTATCACCAACGTAGTATAATTTTTTAATCAAACGATTACATCGTTTTGCATTTCAGAGACATACGATAGTATTTTGGCTTTTTGAGGAGTAATGACATTAATTAAGAAGGCACAATTTTTACTATTTCTTGATGACATGGGGAATTTTACAACATTAGAGAAATATTTTTTTGGCTTTGAATATAATACTGCTTTAAATTCATGGTATAGTATAAAGCTGTCATCTATGATGCACAAAATACCCAGTGTGTAATGAATACCAAAGTTGGACATCATTACAATTTTGTGAGTTAAGACCCTCTAGAACAGTGATCTTCAACCCTGGTCCCCAGGACCCACTGTCCTGTATGTTTTAGATGTTTACCTGCTCCAACACACCTGATTCAAATGAAAGGGGGTTGTTATCAGGCTTCATAAAGAAAAGAAAAAAGCTGGACAAAAAAATATTGTTTAAAAAAATATTGGAATTTGAAGGCTGTTCTGACTAGGGGATATTCTGAGTGCCAAACCATGTTAGATATTATAAATTAGGAGTCACCAATATAAATAAAAAAAACACTTTGTACAATGCTGTTACTTTAATGATACAGGATGTACATAAAAATAAACTGGGGTCAAAACAAATACTTCCAGATACCCATTCACCAACAGAGTTTAGAGATTATGGTTATATTTATTACTGTAAGGGGTTTCACGATCAACAATAGTAATGTTTCAACAGTTTCATTTGTTATTTTTATTCATTTCAATCAAAATAAAATGTAAAGAGTGAATGTTTTACTAGGTCTTAGACAAGACAAAGGCCTTCTTGGATGTATTACCCCTGACCTTTCATGGTAAATGTTTTTACGAGCCTGTGACGTTCCTGAGAAGCCCTGGGCCTGATTTCACCCACAGTCAAGCACTACAGGAACAGTAGCCCAACGACCTGATAGCTTGAACAGAAAAAAGTTTTTGTTTTTTGTTTTTTAAATACAGGCAAGCTGAAGTAACTGCCTGGCAATTTAATAATTACTCGTTATGCTTTATTTACTTTTCTGCTTTTCTGCTGTCTGCTTCTGGACCTTTTCGACATAAACCGATGAACGCAGACTTTCTGATAAAGGGAAAAATTAAGAATAAAAAAGAAATGGGGTCAACCTTAGGAGAGATTTTGTGATCTAATTGTAGTAATCGTGCTCTCAATTGTCTCAAACAGTGAACCCGTGTTGATTATAAGATATTAAATGTGAACATACAGCCAATTATTTCTATACTGCAATTTATTTTTCTGGGCCATTAACCGTATTTAAATGCCATTTTTTTTTTTTTTTTTTTTTTACTCTGGCTCTCCCTTAAGTTAATTTGTGTAGGGGAAGAAAAAAAATTGTGTCAGAGTGTCCTAAAATGAGCTTTAATTAAACACGTGAAATGGGCAGCCCGGGGATTGAAACAGGTTCTGTCTGATCACGTCCCTAACGAGCTGCAGAAACCTTCGAACAGCAGGAATCCAGAGCATTCAGTCACCAACGACTGCTGGGAGACAGCTCCCCACTGGACAGAGAGTACAACCAGCTCTCCAAGGCCACTCACCGACCCTCGGGCTCATTTCTCCGGGCCAGAACTCAGGTCCGTTCTCTGGGAAATTCGACGTAACGGATGAATGATAAACCTAGAGACAAACCAAAACCATCTTCAATCACTTATAAATCATTTATAAATCAATTTATAATATTTATTGCTTATCTTTAGCTATGCACACAGCATTAGTCAATTCAATAAATTTAAATAAAAGTTCTTACAGAGGCTG
>JAOYSI010005964.1:897-27134 GCA_025775065.1 Hiodon alosoides | reverse complement strand
ATTTATTGCTTATCTTTAGCTATGCACACAGCATTAGTCAATTCAATAAATTTAAATAAAAGTTCTTACAGAGGCTGTGGGTCTTTTGACTATTTGATCAGGCCTAAAGAAGAGATGATATAAAAATGACCTATTTAAATCAGTTTAATCTACTTACAAGCATTATATAATGGCCAGTAGTGACGCAGAATTGTTGTTTCACAAGTCTTTTAATTTGATGAATGTCCACATACAAGGGCCTTTTTACCATTTGTGTGACTTCTAACCCTGTATTTCACAACTTGCACTTTACAAATAAAGTGATGGACACAATGCATTGGAAACTATGGGTACCAAAATCTGGCCGTGACAGCACACTCTGGGCATAAAAAAGTGGTTAAAATGCTCCTAATGGGACCTGCTGTTGCACCCCCGAGGAAGGTGCAGAATCACACTTCAGTAAATATCCAGCCTCGTAGAATGATAAGCCACCCAGGATTATTCAGACTCCAGTTTGCCCAGGGAACTACAAAGAATTTTAGGATTGAATGTGTAAAAATGAGGTTTGTTGGATAGTTCAAATACTTACAAAGTAGACTGTGTATGAAGCCTACGGAGTTGACAGCACAAAAGCCTTCACAGCACATTTAAAGTTTGTTTTCAGAAGCAATGAGCATAGTTGAAACTGAACAAACATCAGGGCAAAATTGACCTCAATAGATTGAGCAGATGCCACACAGAGTCCGAAAAACAAGTTCAATGAGGCCTCAATAATTAGAAATACGCTTCGGTAAAACAAACGGAATTATTTTGGTTCATACGCAGACTAAAAGCTTTTTCATTTAACATTACAATGCCACTGTCTTTTTAATCACTGAGCAACCAAAGGCGCTATTTTACTTATTTTTCAGGACACACTTTTATAGATATTTAGAGATCCAAAAACTTGCTAGTGATCGATCGGCACTCACAAGCTTGGCTTAACGGGTGGATGGATAGCGAACATTGCATCAATCAGCCTGTTAGCAAACATAACACGACCATTAATAGCCTAATCGACAGGGCCGGGGGAGAGCGTAAGCTCCAACCTGTGTTAGTTATATTGTTCTGACCGCTTACTTTCCGTTTTTTCCTTTTAAACACTGGAAAAAACACAGACTATTTTTATTTGTTGATAAAACACGTCAGTGGTTGCTAGTCAGAGAACTCAGTGGCACCCTAAAAGTCAAGAGGCCAAGGGTTTTAAACAGTTGAGAAGGGAATGGCGTTTCCTTTGGTTACATTGACCAATCACAGTCAAGCATACGCTTTCTCAGGGCTATGTTCAAGCTTGATTCTTATGTATGAAACGTTCAAATTATTAGATAGCTAATTATATCCATTTTGGATCATTTTGGAGAAGATATTGAAAAGACGGAGTAATTTGGTTTTCAAATAACAGCTGTGGTTTGAAAAAAGCTGTTTTGTCCGCGTTAACAAAGCTCTTTCTAACAATATGTAATTGAACAACTTGAACAGCGGCAGAGGCTCGGAGTTGACGGCTGATAAACAGCTTTTCAATCCAAAATTGCAGTGCTAATAGGAAAGACATGATACATATCTTCCACGGAAACCTTCTGCGATGCTGATGCTAAAGCTACCTTTGATGAGAGATGCTTTCCACTGCCATCGCTTTCTTCACGCAACCTGCGCTTCAAGGAACTGACGTCTGCTACAATGGCACGTCGCAACAAGCACAAACCCGCGCACAGACTCTTCTCCGTTCACTCCTGAATTACCCTAGCAACCTTCGCACTCTGTCCCCCTCACAAAGTCATGCTTTTTTAAAGAGGATATTTAATTCAGCATTTCATTTGGACGCTTTAAAAGCTTTGGGCATGCCGGGTTCTGTTTTAATTATGAGATACGTGTGGTTGTCACTTTGGCAGCAATGAGGCGACTCAAATAGGTCACCACATCATTTTACCTCCCATCTTCCCTGTCAAAGTAAACGTAGCTAATCCAGACTGATAGCTCCCAAACACCTCCTCAAGTGCCAAAGCCTTTATTTTCTCCACCGCTTTCTAAACTTCTTCTGAACAAAATGGTATTCAATATTCACTTTATTTCTAAAAATGAAAACTAAACTGAATGATCTGCCCGGTAGTGCCTTGCTACATGGGAAGGTACTGGTTGACTGAAATAAATAACCCACCACCAGCACTTCCATTCAAGAATGCTGTACCAGTTGCAGCACAATCTTGTTTCATTTCACTCATGCATGTGTTAATAAACACGGTAAACCTTCCCATTATAAAAAATCTTAGCACTCCATGAACAGGAAAAAAACCAACAGATGGTGCTGTAAGTCACCATATGGCGCACGGACCAAAAAACCTACTTCAATGAAAATAAATCTAAATGAGAATTTCTGCTTTCTTAAAAACTTTACATTATAAGAACGGATGCAATTTCCTTTTTTAAATTCTGAAGTAAAATTATGCAATCAAGAAGCTTTATAAACGTATTTTCAATTTTATTTTTAAATAACCTCTAGCACAATAAAATATATTTATAACTTTTCAGAAATTGGGCCTTCGGTCCACTCTGTGATAACCCTTCTGTAAAACACAGCAATAGCTAAATAAATACTGCTCTGTAAAAAACAACTAAAAACTAACCATGAAAAATGAGCAATACATTTCCAACCATTTCTCTTCCAAATATGAGACATCCAAAACGAAAAACATAAAGAGCGAGGGCATCTGTTCTTTCCCGTCACAGTTCACACTTTGTAAAAGTCCCCTGTTGAGAGTACAGTGCTTCACATTTCAAAAACAAAAAATGTCATGCCTCTAGAAAAAGTTCTATGCCCCGGTTAGTCTAATTTGTCTAAAGATGAGAAAATAAAAACAATACTCTAAAAATAATTTTCTGTCTGGTGTATATCCAACTCCACAACAGCAGTCAGCTATATTTTTGAGAAGCACCCTAACTTTGAATTATTTAAAGAATTAATTTTTTTTGGTTGCGGTGAGAACTCAGCTTATCCTTTACGTACCCTTTGCGATTTGATACACTTGTGTGGTGGGGGAAGATAGCCGTTTGGCCGCATCTATGAACGACACCTGCTAAGTCAATTCAACTGTAGGGGTAGGCATCTTGGAAACAGCAAAGGCTTGCTTTCTCTCTGTTGTTTGGATCGCTCCTCCGTTAAGTTGCAGTTAACGTTGAATCCTGAGAAAAGTGACAGCTCGTAAACAAATGCAAATCAGCCATTTCCCCCCATGGAGATGGATTTTTTTGTGTGCTGATGGCAGGCACTGAAGTCAGTTATTTCATTCTATAGCTATTTATTTATTTACATATTTTAATATTAAAATCTTGGGATATTATGCAATCTGCCTTGCATACAGAGAATCTCAAAAGCACTGAGTTGGATGAAGTGCCTTGATAATATCACCTATACATTAGATATCTCATTACATTCTCATGCAACCAAATAATCCAACAGTGTTTGTGTATCCCCAATGGACAAGTGTGTGACTGGCAATCAGGGGCAGGGAATATGAGTCTGGGTTGGGTACACCCCCCCATTAAGCTTCTTTAAAAGCCTCCCTCATCCATTCAGAATTAACATACACAGAGTGGCCACTGTATAAGGTTCACTGACTTACTAGCAAGTTGCTCACCCTATTTTCCCCTCAGAATAGATTCAACAAGGTGTTGAAAACGCGCCACAGGCACGCTGGCCCATATCGATTCCTTTGCTTCCCATAGCTATTGCAAATGGGCTGATGGCGGCCCTCTACTTTGAATAGCTTGTTCCATCTCCTCCCACTGATGCTTGATTGGATGGAGATCGAATGACTGAGGAGGCCACTGCAGCAAGCTGAATTCATAGATATCCTGTGGAATTCAAACACCACTCCACATGCATTAAGGGACCCGATGTGTGCCACAAAAAACATACAATGGCCCATTCAATCACACCACCGCCGCCACAAGCCTGCATTGTTGACACCCTGCAGGATGGATCCATGGACACCGGTGGTTTTGGCATGATTCTAGTCCTCCCGGCAGTGTGAAACAGCAGGAACCGGGATGAATCAGAGCAGGCGTCGTTTTTCCCGACCTCCCTTGTTCAATGTCCATTTACCGAAGCCCGAGGCACCGTTAGGTCATACCCCAGCCGTGACAAGGCGCGGTGAGTTCTGCATTCTGATATGCCTGTTCCAGCACCACTGTACTAAGTTTTACAAAGATGTTATTTGACTAGCCTTCATTGACGAGCTGTTTCTAATCACAGGACTGCCGTTCGCTGGACACCTATGACACTGTCTTACAAAAAAACTCCAGGAGGGTTGCCGTTTCTGACATACTCATACCAGTGTCTGGCACCAACTACAATGCCCTGGTTCAAAGTCACTTAAATCTTTCATCTTGCCAATTCACTCTGAATTGCATACACGCAGAACCCTAGGTACCTGCTTATCTGCTTTAAAGAGCAGAGTCTGAACACACAATTCTGTCTGTGACTGGGGATCTATTTTATGGAAACGGGAGATGTACCTAATTAACTGGTCAGTGATAAGGGTAAGGATAGAACGTTTAATTTGAGTTTTATGCTATTTTTTTGGCATTACTCAAGGGACTGCAAGTCATAATCATTTTTGCACATACAATTTCAAATGGCTACAGTCAAAAGGTTGTTAATACAGCAGAGTGTTTGCTCAAAACGCATAGGGGCATCTAAAAGTGAGACACCAGTAACACTGGTCTTAACTCAGCAGCCGGGTCATCTAAACATCATCTAAACTTACAAACAAGTACGGCGTGTCTGTCTGTCTTAGCGGAGAGATGGCCTCTGTGCAACCACTCAACGAGAGAACAAAAATGACAGCTGCCAACTCAGATCGGGGATTATCCCCCAAAAAAAACTTTCACCGGAAAAATAAAATAGACAGAGGGCTATTCTCGCATTCTGATGCAAAGCATTCATTAGGTTAACAGGATTTTATTCTGAAGTCTCTAGCAGGTTTTGATGGATAAGCCCGAACCAATATTTAAAAACTAGGGAGTTTTTTTCTTTGTAACAGATTTGTTCAGCAGTCCTCTTTATTAGTCCAAGTGTTGGGTTGAGACAGATCCACGTAGCTGGTGAACATGTAAGTTATATAATTATTGGTTTATTTTTGCGGGATATTACCTTATTTGTCTGTCAATCCTTTTCAATTTGATGCACTAAAGGCGAGGGGAGATGGCCAGATCCAACAACCTGCACAAAACACAACGCATAAGACAAATTAAGAACCAAATCCAGATCATGACCTCACTGCTAATAGATTTATGTTGCATGGACTTCAATATAATGATTCAATATCATTTTGTCATTTTTAGTGGCATGAGCAATCTTGTAAGCCGTGTGAATCACAAATTGTCTCTGCCGAGTTAAAAAACTTGCATTTTATTAAGTGTATACCATAGCATACAAAAGGATGTAGACCTACTGTAGGAGGAGGAAGACTAAAGTTAAAAGGATATTTTTACTTGAAGGGTAGAGGCTCTTTTTATTTCAGAATTCTGTAACTGTCATCTGAAATGAATTGATGAAGAGAGACTATTTTTGTGCTTGGAAATAAGGACCTGATTGTGTGCCTTTTTCTTCCTATTTTTGTCCGATTGTGATCTTGTCAGAGTGAATCGCCGACGGTCACATCAGTTTTGCAGAAGGAAGCAGGGGCACTGCAGGACAGCTGGGGGGGGGGGGGGGGGGTCGTGCCAGGCCCCGGCAAAAGTCAGTCCTGGGCCGGCATCCCGTCGTGGCCGAAAGCAACGGTCAGGGACCGAGCACCGTCGGCGTGGAGCGCAACCAACACTGCCGGTCTGTCCGACCCCACCTCTGGCTTTTGAAAGCTTTTAACGACCAAAATCACACTGCCAAAGCAACAGTATTATGGAGGTTAAACGTGAGCAATTTTTAATCCGTTAGAATCCGCGCAATGTGCAAAATCTGCTTTTAACTTGGATGGAAGAAAACCCTTTCCCCCCCCCCCATAGCATTGAAATCGATAGAATACACTACATTACCTCAAGGCATTCCCATCCAAAGAATTGTTTTAAGTTTCTAAGACTGCCACACGCTGAGACGTGAGGAGATTGTGACGGCCTAAGAAAACGCACACAGATTTTTATTTTGGATTCTGTTTATTAACGTACTTTCCCTGCTTTCCATGGTGATAAAGCGGGGCTTTTAGGAGCAGAAATTCTTCACTGCACAGAAAAATCTGGAAAGCCAAGATATCAAATTATAGGAGTGAAATTGTCTGAGACAGAGAGATTGCCAATGTTGGCCACGTGCTGGGACAAAAATAGCCAAGGACAGACATGTGTGTGGACTGGGACGGGGGACGGGAGGGGGGGTGGCATGTTCCCCTTCTTCCTGAGAAATGGCTTGAGTCATTGAGTCACGGGTCGTGATAGGGGTGGCACTTCACCAAAACAGCAGCTAGACCAGGAACCGGAAAAACCCATGGGCCAAGGTCTCTGCAGATTTTTAGCTCCACCACAGCTCTTAATTGTCTAGCCCAAGTCATCGTTCGGCTTAGAAACGACCCAATGCTAAGTGAGAGGTAGCCCGAACACCAGCGGACCTCACGGACTGGAAAAGCCCACCCTCTTGTGGGCGTGTGTAGGATGGAAATTACCTTCGTCCTCTCAGTCTTAATGGAGGAACAGAGGAATGCCCCAGCAAATGAGCTGGAGAGAGAAGCACTGCCTCTCAGAGTTCTCCATGGTACGTCGGGCCGCAGACCTGCAGAGTTCGGTTTCACCGCCTGCACCTGGTAAATGGAGGTAAAACAGGAAAACGGAGGAGAGCGTACCGCAAATGTTCAGGCGGGTGAACAGAAGTCAGTTCGAAGTAAATAGATTAAAACAGAATGAGCTTGAACAGGATATGGCGTTATTGAAATAAGTTAAGTGACTGAACCTTTAGAGAAAAAAACAAATGAACAAGGGAACCCAAGGAACCATGTAATAAAAACAGAATTGGAATACAAATAAAAGGCACACAAATCTCACCATGCAGTTAACCAATGACAGACCTCAAACCTTTCCACATTCACAAAATACAAAAAAAGAAAAGAAAATAGAACTATTAAATTTTCAACCGTATTTATTAACTCCCTGGTTTGAAATTGAAGTACAAGCAAGGTTCACACGCAGTGCTGCTGTAGGTAACCACAAACGGTAACAAGTGTTAACCAGACACGAAAGGTGAACAGGTCGAGCGGAAGGGCTCGAGAGAAGGGCCCGGACCCAAGAACCAGAACCATTGTAAAACTTTACAACTGTGCAATTACACGCAGCAGCGAAGGTAAGGACCGTTGTGTGACTAACCATGAAAAGCATATTCATAAAACAACAAATTGATCCAGTTAAAATTAGATTTCAGATAAAAAAACATAGGATGTCAGGCAAAAAGCTGTATAAATGCTGTCAGGTATAAGATACAAACTTGAATTTAAAACCAAATCTTAAAAACCAAGTCTTTAAAAAAACACCCCATCCGTATATTTTATTAGACTCCCTTTAAGATGAATGCAATGAATGTTCTTCACAAATCAGAAGTTCTGAAGTCAGAACCGGAGAAAGTATTCAGCAAATCAAAGAGTAAAGAACAAATTTAACAATTAAAAAGTACACATACACTTATAAGATATTTTTAGATACGTTTATATATTATTTGATTATCAAATGTGAATAAATCTACTCTGTAGACAAAATACTCCAAACACCTGACTAAGTGTTTAAGTTCTGATCTGATTCATGAGATTGCACACACAGAAACGACATCAATATCATCGCTAAACAATACCCCGCGTGCTAAAACGGACTGTCGCGTACAAACAGCTGTTAAAACTAATCCTATAACAAGTGATGCAGATGGGCACACGGTGATCCCCGACTACCCGTAATGCCAAGCATTCGGTTTCAACCACCACAGGAGGCCAATGGGATCAGCGGTGGTTGACGGAGCTTAAAGCGCATGCCAGTACGACGGGCGCGGTGGGGAGAAGGTCGCGGCTCTTTAAGCCGCACGTCCGGAGAGAAACCCTGAGGAGGGCTAAACATCGTATGAGCTCGGGAAGGCGGGACACTGCCTTGCCCAGGGGGGCATTTCCGCTCGTGAGCCTATCGGCTTGCTCCTTTGACCCCAGCCCAGGAAGGACATCTTCTTGGTGACCTTCTTGGACTTGGCGTTCATGACGTCGTCGTCCATGTCCAGGCAAATCATGGAGTAGGTTTTGTGTATGCCGCTGCTGTAGGTGGCGCTCTTACTGGGCTGTCAGGGGAAAGAGACAGGGGACCCTCATTTTTCTGCAATCTCACAGCGGGATAGAGAGAGCAAAGACTACTTTTCCAAAAAGTGAGGATACGGAAATTGTTCAAATTACAGAGACAACACAACATGTAGTCAATCTTGTGGTGAAACAGAAAGCACAGAGTGAATCGCCCCGTATGAGGACACAGGTTTTGGAACGATGTAGGGAATGTTAGAAAAAAAAAAAAAAGCGGGGAGGGAAACTTTTCGTTTCTCTGAAAGGGGGCGTGCTGGTGGGCAACAGAGGGTGGGGCTTACCATGGGGAGGCTGTTCTCCATCATGGTGACGACTCTTATGACCACATCCTCCTCGCTCGAGTCCGGTAACAGCCCGGTCACCTCGCTGGCGCCCATCCACTTGCAGTCCACGTCCCCGACAGCGACAATGTAGTCTCCCTCCTTCAACCCCGCCGTCTGCGCAAAGTGCCCATGGGATCAACCAAACATCCTCGGCAGAATATATACACATATTCATATACATATACGTAAAAATCTGAATGGACCGTGGCTTCAGTGCAAGGCATGCCAAAATTTAGCTGGCAGAGCTTTCAGTGACTCGTGCCGTGTCTCTTACCGCAGCCGGACAGAGGGGGTCCAGAGACTGGACCTGCACGGGTCCGTCTCCCTTCAGGATGAAGCCGGGATCCGGGTCGCCAGCACGCAGTCGGACCACTCGAGGTGGCGTCCACTGCTGCTTGGCTGAGAAAACTGAGAGCGGGCCCTGCGAAGCAAAGCCGTAACTATGGCAACGCAAAGTTATGCACACTCCGGAAGGATTCGTCAGAAATCGCTTATCTGTTGCGTTTGTAGAAATTTACACCACTATTTTTTGCTGATTCACACTAAAGTTCTCACATAAAAATAATTTAATTGCCCCTAAAACTGCAAGATTTTTTAACGTTCTGAAACGTAGAATGAGTCCAGGATTTTAAATCTATTTTTTCTAAAAATGTATTTCTTATGAATGACCATAAACCATAATTATGCCTACATCCTGCCAGTTACCTCACAGCCAGGTTTCTACAGAGAAAAGTGAATGGGTAAAAAGTCGTTATTTGAACTATTCACTTTCTTCTGCATGCATTAATCAAGATTGCCAGCAGGAGTCTCCAACACACTTTATATTTCCAAACAGCGCACATCGGTATGTCTTTAGACATTTCTCTGCTGCCTTAACCAAGACTCCAAAACATCTTACCAGTTTGTGGAAGAAGTCAGTGACTTTCACCTTCATGTACGCTGGCAATTCCATTGTAGCTTTGTGGTCTGTCTTTGCTGGGGGGGAAAAATAATTGAAGAATCCTTTTTTTATTTCCCCCCCCCTTTCAATTTCAATTACGTAAATAGAAGAATATACCCAGTAAAAATATAACATAATAAAATATATAGATATAATTTATAATACATTTCAGTGTAAATAAACCAATCACAGTGAAAAATGAAAAGTGAAAATTCACAGCCACTCACAGACGATGTCAGGTGCTTCTAGGTAGTCGATGAAGTCGTCCTCCTCGAACTCGTTCTCAGAGAACTTGCTGATGGAGCGCTGGTGGCTGGCCGTCAGGACGTGCCCCATGGTGCTTTGCTTTCCGAGCTGACGACAAAGGCCATATATGCGCAGGGCCTCCTCGTGGCCAACCACGGACCTCCGCAAGTGTGCTTTACCTGCAGGCAAATCAACATCGCCTGGAGCTTCAAAACCACAGACTTCAAATCCCAACTTCAAACCCAACTTTATGCGTTGGGAAAGTTCTTGGTCCTTTCAGGTGCAGGGGTTTAAATCTCACCGAGGCACAGACGCTCCTTCCTGTCCGTGAGAACGGCAAGAGAGGAGCGGCCTTCTGGAACGGCCTGGTAAAGCTCGGACAGGGTCTTCACCTGCTGGTCAGCGTCACTGACGGAAGTCACTGCACATAGATGCATCACGAGGGCCAAACATGTCACACAAAAAACACTGTGTGGTCAAATAGTAAAGTTATCTTGAACAGGCGTATGGTACTTGAACTTGTCTTCAAACAATCTCTTGCACTAAACCTATGAAGTTGCATGCAGTAAATTTCAACATCAGCTATAGAGATTAACTAGAAACTAAATTCCCTTAGGACTGAGTAAACCACCAAAGTCTAATGGATAATGTGCTTCCCTTAACCCAGAGACTGTGCGTTTGAGATTCTCTCACTTACGTGTGTGGTCGATCAGCGCCGTGGCCACAAAGTAGTGGGCCAGCGCGCGGAAGTGGTGGGTCTTCACCTGCACCATGGTGGACCAGAAGACGGGGACGTTGTCTCTGATTGGAGTCTGAGTCATGGACTGATGGACCTGATCATAGCTGTCGCTGACCTGGAGGACGTCAAACATGTTCATTTACAGTTTTACTCTTTGCATGTACCTGTTCATATTCAAACCAACCTCAGGTTTGGTAACGGGCACATGCCACTTAAAAAAATAATACTTACAGTGCCCTCACACTGCAGCATGGACAGAATTTAGTCATGCTAAATTTGTTAAGATTAATATGGTGGTCAGTCAATTAAAGTACACAAGTCAACAAAGTACTCAAACTGGGAGATCTCCCATTCCGGGCGGCCCACCAAAAACACGCATCGACACTCAAAAGGCCGCAACCGTCTGCGTCCCTACCTTGGCCGCCTCCTGGGCCATCCTGCAGAGGCAGAAGAACTCGTTGTGGACGCCAGGCAGCGCAGCCTTTTCGAACAGGCACTCCTGTGCCTGCGCCAGCACCATTCGGACCAACATGCTGAGCATGGCGGGGCTCATATCGTAGCTGGGCGTGTGGATGAAGGTCTCCTTCAGATGCTGCAGAACCCCTGTGCCAAAACACAAGCCTCTGTGACAAACTTCCGTTCCCCTTCGCTAGGATTCTGCCTTTGATCGGGTACACATAGCCGGTAAGAATATAACAAAAAAGTACAGCAAGAGTGCGACTTCACCATACTATGTTCTTATTCTCTCCTACTTTCTTTATCTTCACCCCTTTCTTCATCTACCCCTGCCTCCCACACCCATCACTACGGGGCGGCATTTTGTCAGGGGTGACGGTACAGAAAGCGATGCCACACCAGCACTTCATTGGCCCACCTGCCGCTTTCTGGAAGGCGTCGACGGCACTGTCCAGGCCAGCGCAGGTATGACGTGCGCAGCGCGCCCCGATCTGAGTGTACAGAGCGCCCATGTTGAAGAGCACGCTGGCTTTCTCCAGGGAGATGTTGTGCTGACACACGGGTACTCCGGTGAAGGAGTCGTACCTGCCAGGACAGACACAGCCTAAGTCTATCCAAAGTCGGCTTCAGTGTTGAACAGGAACAGTACAACAAGCCTTGTTCCAGTTACAGAGAAGGGACATTTACCATGTGAAGAAGATGCCTATTTGGCTACTGTGAGAGAAGAACCTGGGCTCCAGCAGGGACAGGTGGCTGAAGTAGATGGAGAACAGCTCGGCACCGGACTCACTGCGGCTGGGAGTGCGACAAGCCTGTGCGGCACAGATGCACAGAGGCACATCATGCAGATTAGACAGGAAATGTCTTACACAACCTGGGACTTTTCCTAGCATTTGCAAGATCTCACACAAGATCATTTCAGGAGCTGATCTAAATGACTACACTGTTAGTGCTGGAATCTAACACCAAACCTGTCGAAGATCCATGAGGTCAGAGATCTGGTCTTCGAAGTTGGTGGCGTCTTCGCCATAATGCTCTCGGATGAAGTCCTATCACAGAAAGGCAGTGGCTTGAATGTAGGTCGTCTGTTACTGATCAACAGTGATCAGAGATGCTTTGCTTCATGTACAGAAACCCATACCTTAAAAGGAACTAAGAAGTCAACCTCTTTGGTCTCTTTTAGCCCCAGGGGAATCAGAGGGGTGCTAGGAGACTCTCTGTATAAAAATCACAAGGAAAAAGTTGTGCATAGCGCAAAATACCTTCTCTGTGGGAGAACAAATAATGAAAATGGCCAGCCTATACATCAATACTGTACATCAATATCCTCCCCTCTTTGAACAGTTTTGTTCTACAAACCACTGGTGTACAAGTGCTCTAAACAAACCACAGCGGCTCTGCCATCTCTTTATCTGGCTAGGAGACGTCTGACATAATATAATGTAAAAACTCTGACATACTGCCAGAATAAAATTGCCTCTATTTTTTTTCCCCGTAACCAGTCTCCCATCCCACTCTTGACCACTGGATTATGCACCAACCCGAGAGCGGGAGGACTGGGCATACCAAAACTGGACGGCCTTCCACACGAGAGCACTTCTCCGTCACGCTTTCTTTATTTATTTTTTTATGTCTCGAATTCACGAATCCAGACTGAAAGGCAATACAACCTCGGAGATTTATCTGGGAGCTAACGGAAGGTCTGTTTAAAAGCCGCCCATTAAAAAGGAGCAAGCAAGCGGGAGACTTCCATTAGTCCTTGAGTGAGCCGGCCTGCCTGCCAGCTGCGTTGATGGAGTCAGTGCTGGCTGTAGGGGAGCACTCAGGCAGCCACGCTAATCATCTGCCTCTATGGTGGGTGTTAATCCATTTAGCTTTCTGTCCATTAACGCTCCAGAATTTCTGCACGCACGTCAATCTCTTTGCTGACCTGGAGGATATGGGGTCATACTTTGCAGTTGGCTAACAGAAGGGCAACCGACCGTGGAAACTATGAACCCGGAACCGTATGGTTCCAAACCCCTCACTGTGGGCAATTCGAACAGCAATGTTTAGGGACTGTAGCTCTAGAAGTTCGTTCCTGCTGTTCATTGGCTCAGGTAGTCAAACATTTTCAAGTCCCTCCCAGTCAAACCATACAAGGTCTGGCAATATTTTGCAGCGGATTCATTCGTCTCCTCAACTGCATAATAAATAACTTTTATGCATCACGTCAACGGTGAAAATACCCTTGAAATCTGCAAACTGCCTGAACTGTGGGCCCCGTCCAGAGTCAGCTGATTGTGTGTCCTTTGAAACTTGGGAGTATGTACACACAGGATGGGTTAATGTGTATGTCTGTTACTGCTGACACAGATGTTTAATAGAGGTCACCACGTTAAAGACTACCATCAAAAAAAATCCTTTATCTTCAATACGACTCCATGTTGATAAAAAAAAATTATATCATTTTTCCAGCCTAGTTTTGACATCTGTGAAATGAGCCATCGTCTTTCTCAGCCCTCTGTACTGTTAAATGGCCAGATTCAGACTCGCCCACATCATCCATGCACTGGGCTTCACGTGAAAACGTAGGTCTAAGCCATAACATGTGCTACTTAAGCCAGCTATTGAAAACCACCAGTCTACATCAGACTCTACGAAGCAATGACTGCAAAGGAGACAGCCAACCCATAACAGAAAAGCACAATTAACCATTAGGACTGTCAAGTGCCATGCTTTAGTTTTAGTTATTCAGCCTGAGGAGGAGCCAACAGGCCCATTTATGCCTACATTTGTTTCCACTTTTCCCTTTCACTTCTGTTAAAGCCTAAAGCCCCTTTCATTCTCTTCAGTCCATTTTCTTATCATTTCTCGGCTTTTTGTATGGCCGAGTGGAAACCTGTTGCAATGGGCCATACCACTAAATTAAAACTGAAAGAACTCCAAGGGATGCCCCAGGGCGTTTGGTGGAGCAGCACTTCCACTCACTGAGCATTCTGGTAGACCTCAACAGAGCTGTTGAGGCTCTCCAGATCCTCCATCAGTAGCTGCAGGTTTGAGTTCACGTAGCTCAGCTCCAACGTCACCATCTCACGCACTTTGTTGTTGGAGGTCGCCCTGGAGACAGCGAGACAAACAGAAAACAGGGACACGTTTGAGAGGGACAGGAGGAGAATCAGAAGGATTGTTCGGTCGTTTAGGCTGTCCCGATTACTGGTAAAGTGCCTCACAAAGAAATCAGATGCCCAGCCACAACGAATAACGACTATAAATGACACTTTTCACAATTTTAGCCATCAGCTTTAACAGAGACCAGTTAAATTTGTGTTGCTCCTGACTTTAAGCTGACTGCAGTGGTTATAACAAGGCGTGAGGGACGAAGTCAACCCTTTTGTCAAAAAAAGGTTATACCTTTTATGTGCGTGAGGTATGTGCGTTACATAAACCACTCTGTTCCACCAAACTAATTCCAGCAATGAGGAATAAGGAAATTAAGAAAAAAAGTTATTCTCCATCTCAATCTAATAATCTTTGTATAAACAATGTATAAATGTTTTGATGTTGAGTTTGGCGTTGAAGCTTACTTTGAACGTTTGATGAGTGTAAATGGTCTGAATCGTCAGAATTCTGCGGTCGAAGCTCCTGTGTGCAGAAGCTCGCCAACAGGAAGCCGTAAATCAGGCAACTGTATCCGTGTCAGAGTTGGCCCTATGCCAGCTCACCTGAGGTTTCGCATTTCTGACTTTAAAACCAGTTTTTACACAACTCGATAACATTCAATCATTTCATTTTTAAACTGCTGTCAACAGACCCTGCAGTGTCCAAAACATCAACGTGAATGAAGAGTTTTTGGGGAATCCCCGTGTGAAGCGATTCGATTTATTGCACTTGAGTAAAAATTGACAGATCAAATGCATTATAAAGACCAATGGGTCGTTCATTCATTCATTCATTCGTTCATTACGATAAGATCATTTTTGTGGAGGTCCACAGGCACACCAATACAGAAAGCAAACAGGATTAGACCAGATATTTTGACTGTGTGCAGAGAAGTTGACATGACAGCTGAACCAATGTCTGTGATGTACGACGGTGATCTCATCAGCGACGCAGACTCACGTGCAGCTCTGCCCAGGGCACTGGGGCCCGTGAATTAAGCAGCTCCCGGCAGTACCGAAAGGCTGCCCTCAAGCAAGAAGAAACCACAAACGGGGGGTTACGGCTTTCTCATTAGAAGCAATGTTCAGACTAGCTTCAGCGGGTCACTGACAGGAGACAGCCAGGGTACAGCATACAAAAATCTATTTAACTAGCTGTCCTTTTGTAAAACATTGATAGCTTACCCAAACAACCAGAGATGCCGGGAGACATTCAGAGACCCAGTCCACGTGAAACAGAAAATATCTCTGAACCGAAGTAAAAGTACACGTTTTTCAATTACAAAAAGTACTTTTTTAAAGTCTTATATGGAAAGGACAAAAATAGGGACGATGGCTGGAGACAAAATGTTCCCAGAGCACTCAATTCTGCAGAAATTCTACCGACTGCCCTACTCAGAGAGTTATTGCCTTCGCTGCCAGTATAAATCTCCATGGTAAACGGGTACATTCAGGCCTGACTGGGGCTATGGCACTAGAAGAATCCCCCCCTCAGAGGTCCTTTGGCGCAGCAAACAGCTGTAATAACTGTTGATCACAGTGTTTTTATCCCCGTCAGCAATACACTACAATAAAAGGACGAGAAATGTCAGCATTTAGCCAATCAAGCACCAACTGCTGATAAGCCCCACCCCCCCATAGTCAACAATTCAAGTTTGAAATTCCCCGAATTTATAATTCTACACCGTGAAAACACATTTTCTAATGTGACCCATATTGGCAATTGCAAAGTAAAAAAATAAAAATCTAAACAACTGGAGAAATCTCTTAAGCATTTTATCTTAACTGCCATTTATCAAACTTTAAGAGACAGGTAAGACGGTGCCGTTGGCCGTGATCCATCTTCTCTGCCCTCATGCAAAATAAAACTGATACATGGTGCTGAAACGAGACACCAGGAGCAGTTCACTTGGCTGGCTGAGTGCTGCAGGAGGTGTTGAGAGCTTCAGGCCTGAAGCGGGCACAGATAAGAGCTTCCTCAAACTTCTTCCTGGGCAGGTTGCACAGTTTTTTTTCCCCTTTCTTTCTTTCTTATGTCACAGAGCCAGGACTGGTCTCCAGCCAAAACGCAGACAGGGAAAGCAAAACCCAGCAGAAAATGGACACGGTACACGCAAACAACTGATAAAGCCAGCAAAGTGGCCAGAGAGCAGTAGATGAGAACTCAGTACACTGAAAAACAGCCCCCTTATTGCTGCGGAGTGAGACTTTAAACCTATTAGAGTAACTCGAGTCACCAGTCTGGGAATATTACACAGGTGCTTTAGATGTATTTCTTTGCAAAGCAAAAGCTGCATCTTAAAACGGGACCTGCCGTCGTATCCGAGTGCCAACTGACAAAACTGAATTGTCGAAGAGCTGTAGGTTTACTCGGAGAAGTCGACAGTCCATAATTCTTAGTTCCAGTGCTTAAGGCAGTCAGGCTCTGGAGCCACCCGTCATCCTACGCTACAAATCAACTACAAATTGTGCCGGCCTGCTACGCATCAGGAAAGCATTGTCCACTCTTATCTACAGGCTTCAACCGCCTCCATTCCAAAAGTTATCGGACACAAAGAATCCCGAAATGCCGGTAAGGAGAGACGCCGCAGATTCGCGAAACTCCCGGCTCTCCAATTCGCACCTCAGTATGTAAAAAGCAGCTGCCTGAGTCAACACTGGGCTGAGATGAAAAGTCGGGGCTGGGCGCTGCCATGGTGACAGTCAGACACGCACAAACACATACATTCAGCCTTGACTGCATGGGCTGCATCATCAAAGCCAGAGGAAAAACGGTCAGCCTCAAGCCCTGCTCCGGGGAGTAAAACAAAAAAAAACAAACAGGGGCAGATCTCATGAAAGTTTATTATTAACTAAAGAGGGTATAAGCGGCCTTTGGAAATCAAACAAACTTCAATGTCAAATTGTTCCAAGAACAGACAATGCATGCAGAGAACCAAAGCCATTACATTCCCATAGGGCTGAACTGCCTTTGTTTGGCAGCTAAGCTTTTTTTAATGAAAGAATATGGAGTGAACATAAACCAAAGTGCTTTTTATTGACCACAATGGCCAATATAACCAATCTTTCTGGATTACCTTAGGTAAAAAAGCAATGCTGAACACACACGTCAGACCTTATTGTTTCAGTACGTGCACATCAATTATGTTTTCATTGATGTGTGCGCGAGTGCGTGTGTGTGCGCGACAGCAAGAGTGCGAGCCTGCGTGCGTGCGCGACAGCAAGAGTGCGAGCCTGCGTGCGTGCGCGACAGCAAGAGTGCGAGCGCGAGCCGCTTTTCGCTTACATACCGCAGAAGGTTCTCTGCCCCCGCCCTCATCCTCATCTGCTTGATGATCTGCTGATTGAGGAGGACGCGTTTGTTCTGCAGTCGACTACGCCCCGTCTGTGCAAACGGGTTACAGCCCTGAGAGAAGAGACCAGAGAGCTCGCTGATAATTAAGTGGAAACAGGAAATCTGGAACATGCATGGAATCAATCCATCCATTACATGCACATGCATACATACATATCAAATGACAGATATGACTGGATTTTTCTGTTACAACACATATGGCAGCAAGACCTGAAACCAGGTAAAATGAAATTATCAGTAGAACTTACGCAAGGCGACTGATAGGTACACATTCAGTACATACTTTCATTAGACAGGTTCTCCGTTATCAGTCCGTTTATAGAGCCATTGCCTCATACAGTGACTTTTTAAAAACTAAATATGTAAATTTGTACCATTTAAGAAATGTTTTTTTTTTTTTTTTTTATCTAAAGTAGAATGACCAAGATCAATTCCAAATCCACTTTGCATTGTTAACCAAAACCTGTGACAAATCCAGCACATTGTAGTGCACCAAAGGAAGGTTTACAAGAGTCAATCAGTGTCAGGAATAAATGCTGTTCAGGCAATATGCTGACATTTCCCCACCTTGTTTTCCATTAACCCAAGCAACAGTATAGACTGAATAACGTGCTAGTAAAACTGCAAAAACTTAAGGTCAATAACAGTTTCATTGTTATTCTTCAGTGGACTAGGTCCAAGGCCTGAGGAATTGTGTGGTGGTGGTGAAGCTACAGAGACTGGTTTGGAGACACCGTGTAGCGGCACGATCAACCCCACAAATCAATTACCGAGGAGAGGTAAAAATGAGTGCCCGACGCGTCTCAAGACTTTGCATGAAGTGTGATTTAGCGTACGTATTGTTTCTTAAACACATCAGCGAGCAAAGCAAACGCAGCCAGCTGTAGTTTTGTGGCTTGCTGAGTCCAGTCAAAATGAACCAAAAGCAGATTTAACAGGCTCTGCCATACTTTCACCACAACTCTCTTAAACTGAATTAGTTTCAGGGGAACGGGGAGGCTTAGATGAGAGCTAAATAATCCACAATCATTACCTATCAAAAGGGAATTTACTGGAGAACTGCCAACACACACACAAAAACAAACAAACAGAAAATTGTATTTATAAAAAAATAAAAAACTCTTCATGGGGTGTCTAGGCAGGAAAACCCCAACTGTAGTTTCCAGACCACAAAACACTCAAAAAAAAAAAAAAAAAAAAATAACACGAAAAAATATATTGCTTAATAACAAGGAACTGCATACAGTATCTGTGCTTCAAACTGCTCCAATTTCATGGACAAAGAATAAACCATTCAAGTGTGGCTGCAGCTACGTCCAGGAGAGGATCAACCAACACAGCCCTTGCTCATCACATGCACAGCTGACTGGAGTGCTCGTGACAGACACTGGGGCGGAGGACAATACTCTCCATCAGCCTACAATTCATATAAATGAACTGAGCACAGGCGAACCGTTACGAATTAGCTCAAACGCATTTAACTACAGAAACACAAACTGTTTCAGAAGTTTTCAACTACGAAGATTCTGACGGCAAATTTGTCCAGTGAAAATCCAAAAAAAGTATTTAACCACAGGGAATTTGTTAACCTCGTTAGTTCATGGTGAAAGTTGTCATTTTTAGCGAATAAACAATTACGGATTTTAAGTATCGTTAATTTAAGTAATTTATACGTTGGAATATGTATATAATCTAATTAGCACAGAACAGAGAACCCCGTCTTATGACATCGTAGTAGATACAAACAAAAAAACGCAAGTTAATCACGTAGTATGCTATGGAAATTTAGAATGAAAAAGGCACACACCGTCGTACACCGTATCTGTGGATTTAAAATAGAGATAAAGATCTATGTGCAAAGAAACATAACCCTATCACCTTCCTGAATGGACATTAAATGAGAATCTGGTTTTGCAGGCTTCCGTTGAACCCCTGCATTCAACTAATCAGGATATATACTATGCATGAAGATCAGGCTGGGGTAGAGTTTATTGCAGTCCTGTAAAGTCAATGAATATCGCATTTTGCATTTTCGGCTGTCATTAGTTGAGACCCTTAAATAAGCCTGAAGCCATTTTTTTTTTTAACATAAATGTACTTATAATTCTACCGTTTTGCAAGTCACTCGTTTCGTCTAAGAGAGTACGTTTGTTTAAACTATGATAATTCTATAACAAAATTAAAGGGCTAAATTAATACATGATTTCCTGCAGAAATGTAATTTTAAAAGATTATTCTGTAAGGTATACGACGATTCCTGAAAGGACGCCTCTTAAGTTATTTTTTCCACATATTCTCAGAATTTTAATAAATATATTATATATAAGGAAAACCGCAACCTTCACCCTCTCTAATAACATAACACCCACATCAAGTCATCGGTCAGAATCGAGAAGCACCTGTGCTATGCACATATCACCTCTTACAAGGATGCCTAGTAAACCATTAAACCATGTATGAGCGCAACAGGTATGCACAGTTTACGCATGGCAGTTTATATCACATTAAAACAATTTTCAATAAGTAGGCTACTAATGTATACAAACATGATACATTCAACTAAATAAACAAACGGAAGAACTGTCGCGCTTTCTTCTGACCATTCAAGTGTTTAGGCGTTTTCTCGGTTCACCTGAGATAGTCGTTCCAATTTAGATGAACCGTAAAATTGACTTATGTTCTTCGCTTACCTTTTTAAAATAACCATTTTCTACTGCGCGACTCCCTTGGCCCTCGTTTGGCAAAATGGTGTCCGTCATTCCGAATTATCAGACGTAGTAAACACTTTCGATTCAGCAAACAATCTTACAACTGGCCTGACGAGTTACTCCCACACAGCAGTCGGGTAAAGGCTTTAAGCGACTTGTCTTTTCTCGTCGCTAGTAAACCCCGCCTGGTGACGACGTCAGTTGAAATGTAATACTTGCCATAGGTATTTTTTTTTTTTTTTTAAATATTGTTTTGCGAATGCTGGGGGGTGGGGTGCACGTGGTTGTTAATAGCCGCTGAATTGCACCTGGCTTGAAAAGTATTTTCAAGAAGACTCCTGGCGTTTATTCGGATATGGTCCTAACATAAGTGCGATGTAACCCTAATGAGATAATTTACGCACCTTGTAGAACGAATCGATAGAAAACGTATTTCTGACGTATTGGGAATAAATTATATTTAAAAAATAAAATAAAATAAACCGCCAGCTGGCGGTGTAGATGTTAAAGTGACAGGCCAGTAGCCGAAAGGTAACAGGTGTTGTATCCTTGAGTAAGGTACTTAACCTGAATTGCTTCAGTAAATATCCAGCTGTATGAATGGATGAATGTTGAAATCGTAAACTGTGTAATTCGCTTTGGATAAAAGCGTCTGCCAATCTGCCAAGCAAGTATATTATAAACAGGCGACCTTTACTATTTTCTTTTTCTTGTGATGATGTTCTTTCTTCAACTCATAAAAGTGAGAAGCTATTAAATGTACTAATGTCAAGTGCGATTAGCGGGTTTCCAAGGTGTTAATTTATTTCCCGTCTTAAACTCACTTCTCGAGCGCGCTGAATTTTCTCAAGCGATGGTTTTTTGCAGGAATTTTAAGCAGGGGCGTCATTAGGATACATTCGGGGCGAATTGGACACTGATTCTGCCTTCTCAGCCTTCACATGACTCAGGACTCATACCAGTCGAAACAAGCTCACTCCTAGCGGTCAGACCCTCACTCTAGCAAGCCGGCGAGCTTTTTTGTGGGCAATTCCACCTGCGGATTGAACTCGCACACCCGCCTCCAGAGCACGAGTTACCGCATCACTAAATATCCCATGCATTTTCTAAGTCTAATTATATTTTAATAAACTGGAACAGAGGTTAACAAATGCAAAAAAAAAAAAAAAAAAAAAGTCAGTGCATACATTTTGTAGATTGTATTTTTACGACTGCACTCTACAAATACAATACTTGAAACAAACTGGAACCCTATGGAAAGGCCATCAGTGTTGTGATTGCATAGCAACAACAGCATACTCCTACTTGGGTCACGTTGCTCCAATTACTTTATTGATTACGGGCAATCATTACAGTCAGGCTCCCCATGTTCATGAACACACAATTGCACCTTCCAACTTTAAAAGTGCCTAAACTGGAATATCTCCTTACTGTTAATAGAGACTGTTCTAAGATAGTGGAATTAATAACAATTAACAAAAATGTTTCAGAGCAGCTGAAATAAACCAACATTTATTAACATTTAGTCCTTTTCTCGTTCAATTGATCCAAAAATTTGAAATAATAAGTTTATAATGTGACAAGTAGATGGTTTCAATTTGTTGACAGGGTGGGCGAAAGTACACTTTACACGCCAGAAAGAAAAACTCCAGCCTGGCCACATCTGCAGAGACTCACCGACTGCATCGGGGAGTTCATTATATTCCATATCCCACTCACGTACCAATGTGTCCAGTCAGACTTACTCAACAGACACTTATCTACCAGCCAACCGGTGGCACTTCAGTTTCTCCTGAGACTTTCCACTGATTGTCTCCTGCATTCACAGAAGAAAGAGAAGAAGAAAAATACAATCAGTGGAAAGTCTCGGGAGCCTCTGCCAGCTGCACTATCTCTTGGTTATGCGTCTGCAGTGTTGAATCAGTAATAAAAGGGTAGCATGTCTGTTCATTCACTGACCTGAGCTGATTTCTGAATACTGTCACACGTTGTTCCTGGTCTCATGTCGACACAAGGAACTGGCACTCGGTGCTAAAGGAAGTACAAATCTTGTTAGGGGCAAACCCGATCTTAACCATCGGAACATTTGTTTGAAGTACTACACAGAAGTTGAAAGGCATGTTGATTGAGGTTTGTCAGGTTTGTCACATTCCATAGGGAATAAAAAGTCTAACAAGAGGCATAAAATGCTAAAGACACTAACCTTTCAGTGTATAGAATTGCGCAAGAACAATGAACAACAATGGAAAAAATCTTGAACCAGGCAATGATCGGGCATAGGTGTAACTTGTGGTCATGTGGATGCAAATTTAAGTCACACCTTAAGAAAGGGGCCTGAATTGCTTTGGTAAATTTCCAGCAGTAAAACTAAAAGCTCTGTAAGTCTTGGCTGACTTAGTGAATTAAGTAATGTGAAAATGTACCACGTGTTTAGTTTTACTTATCTGTTTGGCAGATTATCCTTAGAAAGGGTTAAATCATACAGCGACAGAGCCAAATACAATACAAATATGCATTTTGAATCATGTATTACCTGTGGATTCAATAATGTAATTCAATCGATGTGTTAATATATAGTACAGTATTTCGATGATGACGTCTCAGACTTGAATAACAAAACAAAAAATGTAATGTTGCTTATGGCATGGCCATACAATTATGAGGGTTATGTAAAGATGGACGAGAAACAAGAAATAAAAAATATATATTATTTAGAACCACTAGAGGGCACAAAAGTATTTTACAAAACTATTGTAATAGTCAATGTCGCACAGTTTCTCAGATTCCTTTTACACATAATCAATTGGCTCTTCCCCTCTACTCAACTTTTTTGTGGTTGGGGGGCACAAACAAATGAGCTTGTCAAAGCAGACTATTTAAATGAACCACAAATGAAATCCTCCACAAAGGCCATGCAAGGATAAAACAATTTAAAAAAAATAACCGCATTTTAATAACTTTAAAAATCTTATTACTCTTAATTGCTACTTAATGCTGCACAGCGCCGAATCTGTTAAATTGCAAAGTAAATTTTAGATTATATCAAGAGTTTTAAATGAGTTATTGTTATGGAAAAGAGTACATATATGTAATATAACACTGTGCTTACGGGCTTAATTGAGACTCTTTTACAGAAAATGTTTAGTAGGATTAAATGTAATTTAATAACCACTGTTCCCTATAAGAACCTAGTTCAGAAATTAAAAAATATTCTAAGTAACAGGGTTTCTTTCTTCCAACAAACCACAAAGTTGATTGCATTTTTGTGCTCTCCCCCTCAACCCGTAAGCGAAACCGGGATGGGGGGGTGGGGTGGCCACAAAACCAGACGCAAGCTAACAAGGGAACACACAAGCCTCATTGCACCTCCTCTATCCAGTTGCTACGCAGCAATAGCCTTCCCGCAAAGAACTTTGGCTTTTTTGTTAACAAATAATTTTTTATGCAGGAACAAGGAAATCCGTTTGGGTGATGAAGGGGTTCCATTGCGGCACCCTCGAGAGAACGTTTCTGGGATTGATCGTTTTTGGTGTGGTGTAGTGTGGATGTGGGGGGGGGGGGGTGATGTCAACTTTTATGCGATTGCGGTGTCAGGCCGGGACGGAAGAGAGTGACGTGTCGTTGCCTTTACGGACGCGGCTGCATATCAGGATGTGCCCACCCAGCGGACACCCCACCCCCCACGCCACTGCTCTGCCCCAAAGCACTTGAGCCTCAATGGGAGAGCTCTCACTTGGCAGCCGGGGCGGGTAATTCTAACTTGGCCGTTGTCCAAGCTTCCTTTTACAGCAGTCCACATCAGCTCCCTGGGATGCGTGTGGGTTCCTCCTTCGCTCCCCTGTGACGTCCCCCACCACCTCAATGTAAAATCTGACCACCCCAACCCAGATCTTGATACTGATCAAACACAATTTGGGCGATAGGTGAAATACTTATTTGCCAACATTAATAGTTGCAATTCAAATAAAAATACAAAATCACATTTAGGCAACTCTGATTTCGGTACGGCCATGCATTCACAGCTTAAATTAGATTGCTTGAATAAAGTCCATGTCTTGACAAAGCCAAGCAATTTTTCCAAGCTGTCAAATGTGAATGTGCAAGCCCAGTCACACTCCAGTCTGCAGTCCCACAGACTGAAACAAACACACGGCAAGATTAATACCAAAACAGTATCACACAACGACATAGAATACATTCTTTGTAAATACCCTGTCTTAAACACTTCCTAAAATCGACCAAGAAATTCCAAAGTTAGACCTTTTGAATATAACCCAAAGGATGACACCAGAGTATTCTACCAGAAACTATTTAACTTCTTTCTTCTGTAAAATGAAGTGAAGGAGAGTAGGTGGAAACTATGCAGTGAAATCTCAAGGCTGGCAGTGACTCTGTCACTACAGACACAAGCAGTGAAGAGGCCAGGGACTCCATCCACCCCCCAGGAGTGGTCCCTGTGATGTATTGGTTTTCTGCTCTGCTTCTTCCCTTCAGCCGCCGCACACTGCTGCCAGTGTTCGGAGCCTTCCTGTTGGCTGACAAAAGCCATCCCTCTTTTTATCAGGGTCCATTGGCAGGTCCCGCTCCAAGCCAGGCTCTTTATGGTGCGCTAGGAAGTATTAGGCAGTGGAGAATGGCTCTGGTACGATCTTGACGAGTTGACTTCCTGCTCCCCGGCCTCGGGCTCCCACACTCAGGAAAGAAAGCGCAAAGCCGGCGGGCCACCCGTGCCTCGCTCTCCGCTCTCCCACACGTAACTCCTGTACAGTTCACGCCTGGCCTCCTCGCATCGAGGCGGCCCTTGGGAGGCGCATCAATAAAGCATGGCTAAGTCTTATTTTAGACCAAAGCACTTGAGTCTGGTTTAGTGAGTTTCTTAGTGAGAGGCAGGCCAGGAACACCAATCTCGATTGGAAATATGACATTTAATATTTTTAATTGCTCACAATGACAATTGATCTGAGCTACGTTAGGAAAAGCTACGTTAGGAAAAAAAAAGTGAACAGACCAGTCTGGAAAGAAACATGTTATTTAAGCTTCTGTCCCTGTCATTAAAATAAACCAGATTCCCATGAATAGACATAAAGGCCTTGACATAACTGCCTTTTATGTGACACATCCCACAACTTGTAGAAACCTATTAAGCAGCACTCTGCTTTGGCAGTACATATTATGTATTATGAAAGACATTTCTCTTCTTTAACCAATATAATCTTTTTATGCCTTTTCACAAGATCCACAATCTTATTATAAACATTACAAGTGCAACTCCACCTTGGACTTAACTAAGGGCTATTGGTAGGTGTTGCTGGGTCCACAGGCCAGCTTTTAAAACCCCAGTTGGAATTTACCAATTCACAGTGATGCCTGTTGGCCTACAGGGGGTGCCAGCTACATTCCATAGGTTAATGGACTAAGTGCTACAGGGAACCCGAGGGTTTGTGGCTGTGTACCTGGATGATGTGGTCATCTAGAGTGAGTCCTGGGAGGTCAATCTGGTCCACATCATCATTATAAGATCACCTAATGTTGTGTTCAGAGGGGGAACCAAAGATGTTTGAGAGATCTGTTTAGCTGTAGATCTCTTTAAGTATCCGAAGCGCCTAAAATGTTCCTGCTGATTGTTTTGTTTTGTTAGTAATTAAAAAAAATTATTTACGAGCATCCTTTTCATGTCTCAGTGGGTGATTTCTGTGTCCGCCTACTACTCTCCTCCAAAGCCTTCACTGCCCACTGCTGGGTGATTTACAAACAACTGCCGACTGCTGTGAGATTTACAAACAACTGCCACTGCAGTATGATTTACAAACAACGGCCCACTGCAGTATGATTTACAAACAACTGCCTTCTGCTGTGTGATTTACAAATACCTGCCCACTGCAGTATGATTTACAAACAACTGCTTACTGCTGGGTGGTTTACAAACAACTGCCCACTGCAGTATGATTTACAAACAACGGCCCACTGCAGTATGATTTACAAACAACTGCCTTCTGCTGTGTGATTTAC
>JAOYSI010005960.1:0-13180 GCA_025775065.1 Hiodon alosoides | reverse complement strand
CCCCAAACTGTTTCCACAAAGTTGGAAGCATAGAATTTTCCAAAATGTCTTGGTAAGCTGAGGCATTAACACTTCCCCTCAGTGGAACTAAGGGGCCTAGGCCAACCCTTAGAAAAACAACCCCATAGGATTGTCCCTCCTAAACCAAACTTTACAGTTGGCACAATTCAGTCAGACAGGAATTGTCCTCCTGGCATTCACTAAACCCAGACTCATCCATCAGACTGCCAGATAGAGAAGATAGAGATAGATTTGTCACTCCACAGAACACATTTCCACGGCCAGTGTCCACTGCGTGCTTTACACCACTTAATCCAACACTTGGCATTGTGCTTGGTGATGTAAGGCTTGCATACAGCTACTCGACCATGGAAACCCATGCCATGAAGGCCCAGCGCACAGTTTTTGTGCTGATGTTAATGCCAGAGAAGGTTTGGAATTCTGCAGTTATTCAGTCAGCAGAGCGTTGGCGACTTTTACACACTATGCGCCTCAGCACTTGGAGACCCCGCTCTGTAACTTTACGTGGTCTGCCACTTCCTGGCTGAGTTTCTGTGGTTCCTAAACGCTTCCACTTAATACCATATAATACCACTTATAGTTGATCGTGGAATATCGTGGAGGGAAGAAATTTCACAAACTGACTTGTTGCAAAGGTGGCATCCTATTACAGTACCACGCTCAAATTCAGTGAGCTCTTTAGAATGACCCATTCTTTCACAAATGTTTTTAAAGGTAGACTGCATGGCTAGGTGCTTGATTTTTAATATATATATTGTTAAGCATGTTCGATGTAGATTAGAACACACTAATCACCATCTTTTATGTCTAAAAATAAAATGCATTATGAAAAAAGGGCATATAGCTTTGGAGCTAATGCTTTCCGTTAAAAGTAACCTTTTCATGAAAAGATGAAATTGTCCGACATAAAAGGAATTAAGGAGAAGGAGGAAGGAGCACATGCCCTCAGGTCTCTTATTCGAAGGGTAACCCAAAGCAAGCCCAATCCTCATGGTCGCTGACCAGTTGAGACGTGTTCCCGAGGGACTGCATTCCCATCTCCTGTCATTTCTCCAACTGCTGATATGGAGCATGGGAAGGGCTTTTACATTTATTGGCAGCATGGTTTGTTGCATCATTCTCAAAATAATTCTTCAATGTCAGGTTTTCAGGATGGGGGAATCCAAACCTGCTCCTTAATAATCTGCTTTGCTTTTGACAACAAAGTTCCAACGACTGCCACTTACGTCGCACATTTGATGACTTGCAGACCCGAGTCATTTTAGAGTCTCAACTTATTAATGTCAACCGAGCACTAAATGCCAACCAACGAGGACGGATGGAAAGATGTACAGCTGAAAATCGAATCTAGATGGAAGAGAGGCTTTACAATATCGTGCTGACCCTGTTGATGTTGAGCAAGCAGAAGTTAGAAAAATTTAATTAACCTTACTTCATTTAGCTAACACACAAGCAATGGACACTAGAGTCTATCTTAGTAAATACATTACTAGGCTACAGTTTCTTTGACAAAGAATAGTATATTTTTAGACCTCAATGTAGCATTTGATATCCCATATGATTATATGTTACTAAGTTATAAAATGTTCTTAAGTTTGGTTTGGTCAGTGCAAAAGTTCCTTGAATCTGTATGTCAGGCTGCGTATGTGTTGATGCAGTGGATGCACAATGGGGGTTCTTTATAGTCTTTAGAGCAGAAACACTGAAAGCCTTATCAACACTGCTTTGTAAACAACAGGAAATCGATGACTGACCTTAAGGTCCCTGTGCAGTTCTGAGACTCACAAATCAAGTCTAACTGAATTTGCTATTCATCACCAAAACAAACAAAAAAATTTAAAGCTTTTCTTTTGTGACTTTTGTGGCGCCTTTTAGGTTATTTTGATATGAACAGGATACGTTCATAGATGGAAACTGCAATTTGAATGTACGCCAATCAGGTGATTATGAATTTAAATGTACTTTTAAACTCTTTTATTTTCCATTTGAAAAGAAAATTTCAAAGGTTTAATATTCCCTTTTATGTAATTGTGTCAGAAACAGCCAAGACAGGCAGCTCCTGTTAAGAAAGTGTAAAAAGCATTTTAGTGGATTTCTGGCAAAAAAGAATTAAACCTGCTGCAGTGTGAAGTACATCTCAGAGGATGCGACAGCCTTTAAAATGCATCATGAAGTTTAGAGTATATAAAGGTCAGGCAAACTTGCGAGGAAAAATACAAACTCAAACATTTTGATTGTGGGTGATGGATAGGTTGGAATTTTAATGAGGCACAAGACCGTGGGATTCTCAACCATTAACAATCATATTTCGTATTGGCCAATAGTGGCAACGGTCACATTTGACATTCTATTCATGAAGCAGACATTCTGTTCCGCAGCGGACTACAAAAGTGCCAACCGTAAAAAGAGAGGTCAAATATGGATTGTGCTTTTGTTTGTGTGTGTTAATCTCCACTGTGAGTAGCTAGAGCAATTTATCATAAATAAGTTCTTTCTTATTAAATCCATGTCTATATTTATATTTAAATTCAAATAAAAATGCCTGGAAAGTCGACACATGCACAGAATCTTATCACTAGTCCAATCCTGTGTTTTCGAATTTCTATTGACGCACTCATAATATAATGAACCGTGTCTGATCCGTGATAGACACTGTTCATTGTTTACAGATGAAAAAAAAACAAACAAAAAAATCTTTTTGGAAACACTATTTCACACAAAAGTAAGTCAGAACTTTAATCTTAATACATCTGGGTCTTGACAAAAAGCCAACTATTAAAAGTCAATATTCTCAAACACTTTGTCCCCAATCAAAATGCGGATATATCAAACTGTGGAACTGTTAATTATAATCAATAAATAAGCCATAGAGAAGGGGGTGAAGGATAAAGACAGAAATCCCATTTTACCTCAAATCGTCTGCCCCATAAACTTTATTACAAAATTGCTGGCACTTTGCCAGGCAGAATTGCTTTAGCTGTCTTAAGTTGATATTGGATTTAGGGGAAAAGAGTACATTGCATTCCACTTGTTCAGTCAAAGCAATGTTGTCAACAACTATTGCTAAAATAAGTGTTAGTGATGCAAGTATCATGAAATAAAACTACGTTTGATTCTTCACACAAATTGCCGGATATTCTGGAAGCTACAACCCTGCTTACTGAATTTCAAATGTAATATGGGCATGGGAAACGTAAACTGGCTAAGAATCCAATTACAAATGTTTTCAAACTATTTCAGAAACATTGGGTAAACGTTAAGAATAATAAATGGGAGAGTTTTGACCTTCCAAATCCCTATTTTTACAATCTATTCTTTTTACTAATCTAGTTTTCAATCTTATCTCTTTTTAATTTATCCATTTTTTCTAAACTCAGGCATAACATAAATGCATACAGTTTGTAATGTTACAACTGGTAAACTAGACAAAGTGACATATAGTAGAATTTAAAAATTGAACTGATAAACAATGATGCACAACGACAGGGAAAATATTATTTTATTTGTTGAGTAATAAACAAGCTTTTAAGGGAAAATTCAGCATCATAACCATAGGTTGTTTAATATGTATTCACTTCAGAATTTTGTTGTTTACATCTTGAACATTGCTTACTTTCAGATTTTAAAAGGTGTTTGTGCCACTTACTGATTCATGAATCTACCTGTGACCTAAATGTGATCTGTGTCCCTATGTTTAAATTCCTTTCCTTCTTTTTTTAATAGTTATTTTTTTATTTCTTAACAAAGAATATAGATGTAATATAATAACAGCTGTGGTTAATGCCATTAACAAACATAAAGAAAATATTATAATAAAACTGAATTGCACAACAATCTCTCCTTGTCATATTTGTGATTTGAAAAACTGTCATGAAAGATATGATATATCTGATTACTTCTGCTTTTTTCTGCTGGTTCGTTTTTCAGCTTTAATTTCGGTTTCACCAGAAAAAAGGAAGTAAACTTTTAGTTTGTATTGCGGACTCACAAGTTCTCGACTAAGTAATTAAAGCTAACGAAATGCAATGGTATTAGAAAAAGTGGTGTTTTAGTATTTGGACTTTGAGGTCGTAAGACAGGCAATGATCAACTACGTGGAGAGATAACAGCGGAGGGGTGGGAGTTGGCTTTCTCTGACAAGCCGCTGACTGTCGAAGAAAACTGAAACAGCTTCCAATCAAAGAAAAAAAAAAAAAAAAAACTTCGCGTGAGTATACTTTTTTAAATGTATTTTTTGTAAATTAACCAACTAGCTACCCAACTGCATTCTGTTCTTTTTAAGATGACACTTGTATAATTCGAAAACATTATATTTAATGAGTCATATTAATAGAGACAAGTAAAGTAGTGTTAGGATAAAGGTGGATTTGATCTTTTATTGAAGAAAGGAAAAGACAGAAAAATTTTCATGTTCGTTATGGTGTCAAGTCATAGGTTACAAATAAGTATTTTTTTATGCACAGCACTAACGAGGTAGTTCAAAGTTTCTGTTGACCAATGTTTTTGGTTATAGTCCATGTCAAAGAAATCACGGCAGTTGCGTCTTTAAAACAAAGCTCTTTAAGCACGGCAATAAAATATGCAGGTGTCTTGTATTGTTGTCTTGTATAGTTGTAAAACGATAGCAATTCTGATAAATTGAATCTGCTACATACCGCCCATGGTCGATTAAAGTCTGTCAGGAGGAAGGAAATTTGATAAATTAATTTGAAACTGCTATTATCACATGTTGTGCACTTTAATTAACACTTAAATCAGAATTAAGGGCAAACCACAGATCGGTTTGATTGATCTGTGATTAAAAACAAAAATTATTTACAACAATCATCCTAAAAGTAGTCTAGAGTAATAGATGTGACTGGTAGTGGGAGCAAAAATGATAACAGAGAAGCAGGCCATTCTGGAAACATTCTCTCCTTATTCTTGTAGTTGCCAGTATGGAAAATTCCCTCTCTAATTCTCCGAGGGAGGTCCTACAGAACCTGGCCTCAGTGCTAGGCTGCAGCCCAGTGGAGGAGAAGCTGGCCTTGTACCTTGATGCTCATGATGATTTGCAACATCTACGTGAAAAGTTCCTGGTTCCAAAAGTTACTGACCTGCCTCCTAGTGAGTTAAATGAACACATTAACCTTTTCTGAACAAATTCCTGTTTGAATCAGGGGGAAACACAATGAGTCTTTGTTGCAGCCAGCATGTTAATGGACATAAAAATTTTATAGTGAACCTTATCCGTGGGTACCTGCCTACCTTCTAGAGAAGTGGATTAGATTAGCACTTTAAATTTCCACCGAGCCCCTACTTGGTGCATAACTTACAATAATTCCAGTATTGTAGAAGGATGACATTTTTCTTCTCTCTCTAATACTTACCCGGAGACCCAGACGGCATCCGGTTACACAATTTGTATTCCAGTTTAAACTCTTTTTGCCTATGCACTTCATTAGTGCTATTTGTGCTTGAGCCCTATAGCATGTTAAAAGGGGAGCCACCTTAGTGGACACTGCAGCTTTGCAAAACAAAGCGAGATGTGTCCTAAGGTGCCGAGTCCCTTTTCTTCATACAAGAGCAAGGCTTCCTTGCCAAGGAACAGACGGACTGCACTAATGCGCCCGTAATCTTCCGGCAGCTGACCCCACGCTCGTCAGCGGTGCCGAGGACTGCATCTATTTTGCGGGAAACTCGCTCGGGCTGCAGCCGAAAAGGGCCAAGAAGTACATCGAGGAGGAGCTGGACAAGTGGGCAAAGATGTAAGAGGTCTCCGCATTTCACACACTCTGCCGTTTCCAAACAAGCGTGAGGACTAAATTACCAGATTATTGTAGACATCCTTTTCTTGATGTTCTACATAAGTGAAAGCAGGTTCCTTTTTTTTACAGGGGAGTTCATGGTCACCTTGAAGGCAGCAGACCTTGGGCCTGGGCAGAAAACAGTATAGAGCAACTCATGGCAAATCTTATTGGTGAGAGGACATTTCTAATCTCTCATGTGCATTTCAATGTTATGCATGCTATTACTTATCTCAGCACTACACGTGAGGTAGGTGGGTCACATCTCAGAATGCCTCTATTGGCATGTACTCTTCTTGACTTAGTCAATTTAATACTTTGAGAACAAACCAATTTTTTAAATAACTTGACCGTTTTTGAACAGTTTGTTGAATTAAATGTTGCTAATTTGAGTTAAAATATATTGGCTGTGGGATTTGAAAATAATTAAACTCTTATCTCTTGACATTTTGACAGATGCCAAAAACTGGAATTTACTTATTTTTTTCTTTAATCCCTGTTATTGATTTAGCATTAAAGTCTCGTCAGGTTATTTCGATACTGAATGCGTAAAAATATCGCAATGGCAATACTAATTCTGCTACTATGACTATACTGAATGTAAAAGAATAGAAAGAGTTTTTTTTTTGTTTACCAGGAGCTAAAGTCGAGGAGGTTGCCCTGATGAATGGCCTGACTGTCAATTTGCATCTCCTGTTGGTAAATTACCTTAAAGTGCCGGCAGTTTGTTTGTGGACTCCAGCACTGGCATGTTTAGTTCTCAGATGTTCGTGAAATATATTTTCTCCCCAGCTCTCCTTCTATAGTCCCACGGTGAAACGCCACAAAATTGTCATTGAAGAAAAAGCTTTTCCCTCAGACCATGTGAGCAACATAATTTTTGTTTCTTTGTTGTATTTTTCCATATGTAACCTGCATCCTATACCTGTTTGAGCTAGGCTCCACTTGTTAATATATATATTTTAAAAAAGGAAAATTAAGCTGTTTTTTTATAAAGTTGTGTATGTGTCTGCTGGAATCTGTGACTGCCGCAGTATGCTGTGGAATCCCAGATCAGGCTGCGTGGATACAACCCAGAGCAGAGCTTACTTCTGGTGAAACCCAGAGAGGTAAAACACTGTCTCAAATAATGCCCTCTGTCTCTGCCTTTATCTGCAGCCAGACAGTCTGGGGTGGGCCTGCACATAACACTGACATCACCTGAAATAAACCTTGCTTAAACAGGGAGACTAGGCCAGAAGTGTAAGCATCAATTCACAGATGACTCACTGTGCATTTAATGAAGAATGAGCACTAATCCTTGAATGTCAATCAAATGTATTCAAGCTAATCTTTGTAGATTCTTTAGATTCTCTATGTGTCTGGTAACTACACACAAACACTAAAACACTAAAGGGCTGTGTCCGACTAAGGGCCGCTAAAAATCACTAACCGAGTTATTCCTTAAACTTGGCAGGGGGAGGACACCCTACGCATGGAGGACATCCTGGCTACCATTGAGAGGGAAGGAGATTCGATCGCCATCATTCTGTTCAGTGGAGTGCAATACTATACCGGACAGCTCTTTGACATGGCTGCCATTACGGCAGCCGGTCAGAGCAAGGTAAAATATGTTCCCCCTGGAGGATATTACAGCGTATGAAAACATTTTTAAAAAGGGATCTATTAAAGATGTTGTATAGATGATAATTAAACACAGAATTTCTTCCTGCTGTGCCTATTTTCAGAGATAATGTCAAAGCAGGAAAGAAGCAGGGAAAGTCTTAATTAAAGGGATACTCCTGGGAATTTTTAAAATATGTAAAACCAAACTGATCATGCCTTATAGTGATGCGATACTTTCATGAATTTTCATGATTCTTTTTGTGTTCATCCCTTTTTTATTCATATACCTGATATAACTGATTCCTTCTTGAAATACAAGAAATATGGTTGTAACATTGCAGCTTTACAGTCATAAACGAACTTGCAGTGCCCTCTGCTGGCCAAACTACATCAATTCTGGAAAAGAGAGAATTTGTCATTGTAAAGCTGTGGCAGTAATAAGTAAATATAATGCAACCTAATTGACATGAATATGTGGATTGTTTACATTTAATTTCTATGCGAGTCTAATTATAATCCATAGCGATGACCAGAAACTACCTGGGGTGTTTATCTGATAGCACTTACTATAGCAAAGGTGTCTTTTATTGTCAGATTGCCTTGAGTTCCAAATCCCTGTTATATCCCCAGGATTACAACAAATGTTGGAAGGCTAAGCTGGATATTCATTATGGAAAGTAGACACTAGGACCTTAATTGGACTCTTCCCATTGTGGGAAATGGGCCTGCTGAATGGTCAAGCAAAGGGCTTTATCAGTGCATGCTGAAAAGCCACACACACAGGAAGGCTCCACTGGGGATCTCTCCGGTATAATAGAGTATGCCACTGCTCTCCAGGCAGATGTGCAGCAATTCATATAATTTAGAGCAATTCTCATAGGACTTACAGTTCATTATCATTAAGTGAGAACAGTCCGATGTTGGCTTAACACGTTTGTCATCATTCCTAAATTCCCTGGCCTATTGCATAGCTTACTTCCATATTCAACATAATTGTGCCCCCTAATGGCCAGCCATGCTGTCATGTCACAACAGTTCCTGTTTGCTAACCCTATCCTTTTAATTTTTCTCTTGAAAATCTTGCGCACATAGTGGTCTCATTGAAAGGAACTATGACATTGATGCAGTTCCATTTATAAAGGAAATTGAATGATTAGCCCCAGGACGTACCTTAACCCTCTCCCCGGCTGTTTTGCTGATGCTGGGCTGGCTCTGTGCTTCTGCTCCGCAGGGCTGCTTCGTGGGTTTCGACTGTGCACACGCTGTAGGGAATGCAGAGCTGCAGCTGCACCAATGGGGAGTTGATTTTGCCTGCTGGTGCTCATACAAGGTAGGAGCAGGGGCTGGCACATAGCCTTGGAGGGCAGCTGCCTGATTAGGGTGGCTCGCCAGGAGTGGCTTGCCACATATAACAGACAGGTGTGCGCAGCTGGACCATCCCAACCTTGGCATTGTCTGCAACTGTTTGAAGCAGTCGGAACCAAATATTCAAATGCTTGCTTTTGATTGCACAAACACACAGACAGTTCTCATAAAAAACCCTTATCATCTATTGTAGCTTCCCAATTAAGCGCTGATAGTGTGAACAAACTAAACCAGACTACTCCAGTCTAACTCTCCCTCCCAGCCAGCTCAGCTGGCACCCTTTAAAAGTCTCTTTGATGCTCCTAAAATGTGGTCTAGTTAGTGCAACCACATTGTATGTAACAAGCTCCTTAGGGTGGGCGCTGCCCCCCAGCTTGGCTGTCTGTCTAGGCTTCCCTGTGTGTGTTCCCAGGGCTTGAGTGAGTGTCTCGGGGCGGTGTGCTTTTTTGTGATCAATTGTGCACACACGTATACATGCGCACATTCGCGCGCGTTCACACGCTTACACTTTGGATCAATACCAGTCATAAATAAAAGTGCTATGCTATTTAGATGGTACAGGGTACTCAAAGTTTAAAAACGGTTCAGCAACGTAACATGGTACAAAGTATGTGACCAAAGAGCCTGAAAATGACTGGGGAAAGAAACATTGTTCCCATTCTCTAGTATGTAAATTCAGGAGCTGGAGGCTTGGCCGGGGCATTTATCCATGAGAAGCACGCATACACTATCAAACCCACGTAAGTATTAACTTATCCCAGACATTGGATTGCACTGTATGACATGCTTTGGTTGAAAGCAACATATCACCCGCCTTATAGTATTTTTTCAAAAATAATTACACACTTGCTGTTATGTTGAGGCCAAACTGAATGCCAGTGTGAGATATCTATGTTCTCACATTGCTCTCAAAATTTCAACGTAAGAAACCTGACTTGTTTAAGTGCCTATACATTCTGAATTGCATTTTGTTTTGCTACATATTGTTCTGATGGTTCCGGTAATGTACCTTGCCAAAAGACCACCTGCAGCGTTCCATTCAGGCGCTGACCAAAGTACCAACTGGTCAAGAGCCTAGAGTTTTGATCCCCACTGTGCACCATGTTCTCTGCAACACTCATCCTTCGAAAAGTTGGTAATAACCATACTGCTGTCTTTTTTCGTCTAGATTGCGGGGCTGGTGGGGGCATGACTTGAAGACAAGATTTGTTATGGATAATGGTACAAGCTTCTTTCTCATCATTTACATGCCAGCAAAAAGGTTTTGTTTGTATTTAATTTGCTAGTCTTTAAAAGCCCAGACCCACACCAGACCCACACAAGAGTCATCCTGTCATACCAAAGCTGTTTCCCCAACAGACAGCAGGGCATCACAAGGGAACAGATTCCTACACACCACCGAGCACGTTTTAGGACCTCCAGTATGACTGGATCCGCATCTTTGGGACAAGAGTGGAAACAAAACCGTATGACATGATTCAGGAAAAATACATTCACAGCATGAATCTATTACTGTGAGACAAAATCTCAACCTGCAGCAAAACCATTAGGTCCATCAGTATTCCTTTGTATCATAATATAGCTCTGAGACCTATAGATGGATGGCATTGATTATTCCAGACTGCAACATTGTCTAACTCTTTTGGAATGAAATCATTCTGTAATTCATCATTCATAAACAGAATTTAGATTGATCCCCCCCCGATGACTTTAAAGAAGGCTTGCAGCTGCTCTGTCCAATTTGATTGCATCAGAAATAGATTTTATTAATTATTTTTGCACAGACTAAATGAGCGTTCAGCATTATCATTGCTCAGCAGCCTAATGGTTATAGATCAGCACATTTTGTACACTGTGTGCGTGTGTGTGTGTGTGTGTGTGTGTGTGTGTGTGCGCGTGTGTGTGTACAAAAAGTACATTGCAGTTTCTAGTGTACAACACCATCTAGTGGAGAAAGTTCTATTTAAATGAACTTATTAAGAAATATTTTGAAATTTTTAAGTTATTTAAGTTCATTGTATGTTGTATATTATATTTTTATGAATTATACTAGTAGTTAATAAAATGATCAAATAGAATGAAACTCTAATTGCTTTAAATGAATGTAAATTCAGCCCTTTTTTCTCCAGAAATGGACCTGCTCCCAGGTGTTAGTGGATACAGGCTGTCAAATCAACCAATTTTACTCGTGTGTCCCCTGCAGGCTAGTTTAGAGGTAAGTCACCCATGCTACTGCTATAGGTAAGCTAAGATAAACAAGATAGAGGAACTGGTCCGGATACCACAAGTCACATAAGAGATGTATAGTAGGTTTTAGGGTAAAATAAGTGTGGTTCATGTGTTATATTGTTTTTTGAGTATGTATGCTTACATTCAGAACAGTGGCCATATGTGCTATCGACAGTCCCCCATGCTAGTTTTTGTTACAAAATATTTCATAATTAATTGGGTTTGACTGAGTTGCTGACATCAGCATGAACTTTGCATTTTTACAGGAAATACATGTTGTAATAGGTGGGCACAAAGAAAGTAATATTTTTGTATTTTGTTAATTTTTACCTTTTTCAAAGAAAATTTACAAAAACAAATGTATGATAATGTATACAAGTCAATTGGGAATAATATTCTGTTCAATAAATGTAATTTTCCAAAGTGATAAGACTTAATCAGCTTAAAAACCCATTAAACAAAATGACAAATTTAAACACGCATATCCAAACACAATATCTTTCTAAACTATTACAGCAGGTAATATTCAAAATGAACAATTCAATTAACAGCTCGGTTGATTCTGAATGAGAGGAGCTTGGTTGGTACAAAAACCAGCATGCACAGATGGACTCCAGGACCAGAACTGAGAACCGCTGCTGTAGCAAACCCATAGAAAGTGCCTTCTCTCTCTCTCAAATAGATATACAAATAATGCAGAATCTTATGATGTGAACCAATTAGTATTGATGGGGGAAACAAAACTTTCCAAAGCAGTGAACCATTTGATCCAATTGTGTCAATGGTTCACTCTTTCAAAGAATTTCTACATAGTGACATCTGCTGGTCAATTTATGGTATGACGATTGATAAGTATAGTCCTCGAGGCATTGGTGGGGCAAAATCCAAATTAACCTATTGACATATTTGATCTTTTGTTCAATAATGTTTATGTGACAGAAATTAGTATAAACTACATAACTGAATAGCTCTTTTCAATTTATGATTGTTCTTAGTACGTTCTCCTGTTTGACATTAATTGGCAACAAAAAATAAATGCTGTTAACTAATTTTTTTAAAATAGATTTTATATATCTAAAGAGGTGTTGGGATATGCTTGTGCTACTGGGAAAGTGATGGTCAGGAAAGCTTGGTTGGCAAAAGAAGGCTACTGTAGGGAGTTTGTGAGATTGTGTATGTGATTGTGCAAACAAGAAAAGTGTTGGTATTCAAGAACAGCTGGAAACAGTCGTTCAGTCGTTCAACACGGTCAGATGTCAGATACCGGTGCACACTGCTTCGGAAGGTCCATGCCTTTTCGTGAACACTGCTTTGAGCGTAACATCCCTACCGATAAGAATCGTTTGCTGAGACCTGTTGCTGGTTCCCTATAAGATCTTTAATCAGACCAGCATGAGTGCCCTAAGGAAAAAGTCCATCCTGCTAACGGGGTATCTGGAGTACCTGATCCAGCACTACTTCAGCCATGAGGGTACGGACCCACTCAAGCCCTGTGTGCGCATCATCACCCCTCCCCAGCCCGCCCAGCGTGGCTGCCAGCTTTCTCTATCCTTCTCTCTGCCCATCCATGCTGTGTTCAAAGAACTGGAGAGGAGAGGCGTTGCTGTGAGTGATTCTCTATTTCTCTATTTTATTTAGTTTTTTCTATAAATATCTATTTCTTTCAGTATGTCACTGACATTTAGGTCCTTATTAAACTGTTGGAAAAATAGCTTTAAACTTTTATTAGGTGTTTAAATAATATTAAAGTTAACCAAAAAAGACAATAATATATCAAAATAAAATACTGTCATACTGCTACAATAAGGAACGTTCCAAACATGAACGACTACACACATACACATACAACAGGTCCTGTGGTTGGAAAAAGCTTATTGAGAACAGAGGCCTTGCGCAGGGTGACAGATAGGTTACTGTCCGTCAAATAACAGCAAGTAAAACCTGCAAAAGATGTATACCGGAATGTACAACTCATTGAACCGTATCACGGTAAGGGGTATGGCAACCCAGCTAAGTTCCACAATATAAACAGAAAATTGGGGTAGCAGTGGGCACACATTGGGTCCCTTGTTATAGATGGATATATATATATATATATATATATATATATATATATATATATATATATATAGATAGATAGATAGTTTATTAAAACCCATAGAGAGAAAAAACTA
>JAOYSI010005957.1:0-13181 GCA_025775065.1 Hiodon alosoides | reverse complement strand
GTGGAGCGCATGTAATCCTGCTACTGTACCTCTGAGCCGGGCACAGTGGAGTCACATTCAAAGTGCACGCGAATCAGGCGGCGGGGCCAAGGGCCATGGGGTGGAGCGCATGTAATCCTGCTACTGTACCTCTGAGCCGGGCACAGTGGAGTCACATTCAAAGTGCACGCGAATCAGGCGGCGGGGCCAAGGGCCATGGGGTGGAGCGCATGTAATCCTGCTACTGTACCTCTGAGCCGGGCACAGTGGAGTCACATTCACAGTGCAAGCGAATCAGGTGGCAGGGCCGGGAGGACTTTTTCAGGTTTGACCATTGCACCGACAAACACCTCGTTGATTAAGAGTATGCAGATTACAGAATGAGTTACAGCGACGGGAGTTGTAATGAGGAGGGATTTTGTAACAGCGGTCCAATCTGTTGCCGTTCAACCTACTTTTAATATTTTGCCGTCATTGCTCATCAGAATGTCCAGAAATGAGATGAACGCATTGCCTTTTATAGAAATTCTAAAATTGTTATTGACACGACGCAGGCGCTAGGGTTGTGGAAAAGCGGCTCCCATCGGTACAGCAACAGGGCCAACAAGTGATGTCTTCGGAGCGTGCGTCAGTGGCCTGTCTGGAGATTGTTAAAGGCGGTTAGAGACACTGTTTGGGAGACGCACCATTGGTGAAACTCTTCGACATCATGCAATAAGAATAACACAAGATTCCAGAGTCTGCCTCTCAGAGTAACTCAAAGTCCCATGATAAGAAGCTGACTGCCAAGACGCCTTGCAGACAACCGACTTCTCAAGCCAATTCACAAATGTCACGTACTTAAGAGAATGCTTTGAATGTTTCAGCTGCAGTTTATTTAAAGAGCTGCCTGCATGCGGAACAAGGTAGAAACAAAAGGGACTCACTAAACAAAACGCATCGCTACAACGTACAAAGTGTTAAGTCACGTTAAGTTGTTTCAAACGTTTTCTTCCTTTAAAAAATAGATCTGACATTTCTCAAGTGTCATTCATTGTACATAATGTCAGTTACTACAGTAAATAATCTTTATCAACTGAGATCAGCTTTGATAGCCATTAAAATGACCAGATATTATAAAGAAAGGAGTGTGTGTGTGTGTGTGTGTGTATGTGTATGTATATATATATATATATATATATATATATATATATATAGACTGAATAGAGGATGTGGGTAAGGAGATGTTATTGGTCACGATTCTGTCCGACTGTGCCTCATTTGACAGTGTGTTTGCATGGTGTTAACATGGAGAGGGGGTGTTTCGCTTTTCAAGCTGAGTGAGGAATAACAAGCCCGGCCTGCTCGCGGCCTTCCTGCTCAGGCGGTCCTCTGTGCCGCTCGCGGCGGAAACGTGGCGGGTATATATTCCAGATTAAAATTTGGCTTTTCCCTCCAGGTGGTGTCGCCTTTCAGACTCCGGGTGGAATCAGCCTCTTACCTGGAGAATCGCCATCCTATCAGCAAACTCAAAGGCGATTACACAGCTCACCAGTCATTTAGGATTTCTGTGGCCACATTAAGTATGTAACACAGGCCACAGCCCCCGAGTCTCTGTTTATTCAACGAAAGTGCTCTGTAATTTATTTAAAATAATCTATTTTAACAAATAAAGAGGTCATTGAGTGAGCGCATTGCTGCAGGCATACATTTAAATGCCTCTCTAAGAGTCTCTTTGGCTGGCTGGCGGGCTGGTCTCGTCTGGCTGGCTGGCTGGCCTTTCCTCCAGGCCTGAACAAATGAAGCAGGATTGCAAGCGAGATGCTTGTTTCCTTACCACGCATAACCACTTTTAACACATTTATAATACGAATTGCTTGTTTCTGCAATGCTCCTTTCTGCAACGTTATTAGTTGTAAGGGCAGCGCCAGACCGTGTTCAGCAGCTCAGCAGTAGATCAAGCATTAAGACATTTTTGACACAGCAGTGCACCACCTTGCTGTGATTACATTGCTCTTGGACAGAACTCACAAATGCCTAAGAACAACCATTGGGCCTCCTGAATGCCTCAGATGGTAAAAGGAACTTGTTATTGATGTCAAGGGTATGAATTTTTTCGAAATCGCAGGGTTTGCCCTGGCTCCTTGCTAACCAGCGCCTCCTGTTGGCTTTGCAGGGACCTGCAAGCTGTCAGTACTGTCTGGAGGGTCTTGCCTCTCCTCCTATTGGCACTGAACCTCTGTTGTGGCTGGTGTAGCCGTGGCGATATAACTATTATTATTATTGATGTTGTTGTGGTTATTATTTGATATGCGTTAGAGTAATCAACATAATACTGCAATACTAGTCTAGGCGAGAAACTGAAGCTAATAAGCTAAGCCAAGGACACAGGAGATCTGTTCTAAGATCTGAGATCTGTTCACGAGGGGGGAATACTGAAATGGGGGGTAATTAAAATACCCTTTCTGCTCTGGCGTCCATTGGCCTTGACTTGTGTTTGGGATCACAAAGTGGCTCCTCTGAGGTGGCCAAAAACAGCTTGGCTGAGTGCAACCATGGTTTCCCAGGGAAACACACTTGTTTGAGCAGATCCAGTCGAGAACCTAAGAATTTGTGTGTGGTCAGCTCATATGTCTGTCTCTTTGGGGACTGTACAGCGTCCCCACCCATGTAGCCACTTACAGAAAATGGGATACACCCCTCTTTGGCAACCTCTGCTACTAACTGTGTCCATTTCCCCGTGTGTTCTTCTCTCTCTGTATCAGTGTAGAAAGGATACGGTTTTAGACAACGGTTTAAATACAATTTCCTTCTATGAAAATTCAGAAAAGTAGAGTTATAGATGGGGTCGGTACTCTGTTAAGGCACAAGTTTTGCTGGATGTGGCTGGTGAGAACGGATACAGATAGGTGTCGGATTTCCCGGTCTGCGTGTTGTTGTGGGCTGGAGAGGTCTTGTGAGACGCTCTGCGCGATCAGTGGGCTCCGCAATAGGTTATTTAATGTACTTGGTTTACAGACAGTCCTGGGCCAGCAGAGTAAAGAAACACGTAATCCAACACCGGCGGCTAATTTTGACCACTGTGCGACTCGAATGGAAAACACGGCGCGCCGCGGGACCGGCGTAACGTTATTAAAACACGGCCGGGCGTAAAGCAATCCGCGGGGCTTGGCCCCGACATGTCCTGCCCCGGCAGAAGAGAGTGGCCCTGCAGTCCCCTCTGAGGTCCTCCTGTCCACCCAGCATCCACCACAGTGTGCAGGAATGGATGGATAACCGTTTCCTATGAACCGATCGGTTTTCTCTTCCCCGTAGGGGCAGGGGGTGTCAGTCTTATCTCGGGGTCACAGTCAGTCCCGGGCCTTTATTCTCTCCAGCTATGAAAGCAAGCTCTTCACTTCGACAGCGTGTGTGCGTGTTTTGTTCTCCCCATCCATATTTGAACAGAGATTTTATCTGACTCAGATCTGGATTGACAGGTGAACGGTGTGTTGTTTGAGATTCATTACCATCTGTGAGAAGCAATGGACACAAAGAAATGCACCAAAGGTTTTTTTTAATGGAGGAGAGAAAGACAAGAAGCTTATTGAATATGGTCGACAGAGAGCCGAGGGAAACGGTTCATTGTACTGATGCTATCCAATTAAATCAGTAAAAATATCACCAGGTTTCTTCCATTTAGGAAATTATCAGGCATTGAATTTGTGCGGTAGACCAGTAGAGATTTTTGGTATGGCCATTCGCTGAAATATAAAATAATTACAGATTTGTCAATCTTGAAATATATTATTTTTATTTTGATCTCTTGCCAAATTAGTTTTTTTTTCCTTGGGTTAAAATGCAAGGAAAATATTGGTTTTGAAAAAAGAAGGCAAATGTGTACGAGTGTGTGTGTGTGATAATGAAATACCTTTAGTTTTGGTGGTAAGTTATTAAGCGATATTGTGTAATATACAAAGTGATGTTAAGGAACCACCTGTAGGGCAGAGTTGGCCAACCCTCCAACCTTCCACAAAGTGCTGAAGCGTCTGAGCTATCAACTCGGTTCCTGATTGGTTACTTTATTATTCAGTTTTATTCTATATGTGTCCACTATTATCTCATTTTCCAGGAATTTTTTTGCCACTGCTGCTGAATAATTTTCCAGTTTTTCCCTTTTGGCGCTAGGTTTTCTGTTTTTTTGATTCCCTCTGGAAAATGCAATATGTTCAGCGCTTTGTGAAAAGTTCTGTTTGTAAAAAAACAATTTTTTTTTTAAAAGTTTGATTGATTGTTTCACAATATATTCAATGTGTTACATGTTGTACTCAGTACATTTTCTAAAGATTATTTTTAGTGGCAATATATTTAAAATGTACTGCTGTTAGAGTATTCTCTGTAGATGTTGTTTCACCAATAGCAAAGGCCAGTTTGACTTTAATTGGAGTTGGCAGTGGTACTCTCAGATTGTCATGCTACCACCACTGAATTAAAGGGAGAGTGAGAACAGGTGATCTGGAGGGATAATTAAACCTCAGTGTCACCCCAGGATGTATTTGGCTGGATTGGTCGTACTTCTTCTGGTCTTGAATTTCTTCTAAGTGGCTAATGTGTGTGTGGGAGGTCGTACACGTGGCAACAGCCAGAAGACGACAGACCAGTCAGTGTTTTCAATGGGGAGGTGGGGAGGGCGGAGGGGCACGTAGGGGAGTACATCTTTCTGTCACTCAGAGTCTCCCAACTGAACCATGACGACCGATCACATCACCCCACCACCACCACCTTCTCAGACCCTCGACATAAAAACAAAAATCGGTGGGGAGTTGAAATGGAAGGAGATTTTCTGGAATATTTTTCCACAAGGCTGAAATAGTGTCACTCCCGCAGGCGTTTAGGGTTAGGCATTTAAGGTACATAAGAAAGGTTAAGATAACGTCCAAAGTGGAAAAAATTGGACTGTTAACTTCAAACTGATCCTACACAGAACTGTGAGCAATGGGTCGCTTGGGGCTTACAACTGCAAGCAGGGCAAATCTCTCTCCCCCTTCTCTCTCCCTGGTTCCTCCTTACTTATCTCTCTCCTTGGTTCCTCCTTACTCTTCTCTCTCCCTGGTTCCTACTTACTCTTCTCTCTCCCTGGTTCCCCCTTACTCTTCTCTCTCCCTGGTTCCATACTTACCCATATCTCTCCCTGGTTCCTTCTCCCCCTTCTCCCTCCCTGGCTCCTTATTACCCACATCTCTCCCTGGTTCCTTCTTACCCACATCTCTCCCTGGTTCCTTATTACCCACATCTCTCCCTGGTTCCTTCTTACTCACATCTCTCCCTGGTTCCTTCTTACCCACATCTCTCCCATTTCCATACTTACCCACATCTCTTCCGTTTCCATACTTACCCACATCTCTCCCATTTCCATACTTACCCACATCTCTTCCGTTTCCATACTTACCCACATCTCTCCCTGGTTCCTCCTTACCCACATCTATCCCTGGTTCCTCCTTACCCACATCTCTCCCTGGTTCCTCCTTACTCACATCTCTCCCTGGTTCCTCCTTACCCACATCTCTCCCTGGTTCCCTGGTACACTGTTTTCACTCTTTCTCTCTCCTTCTTGCTTTTTCAGTATCTTTATCTACCCCCCCCAAACACACACACACGCACACATGCACACACACACACACACACACACACACACACACACACACACACATGGTTTGCCCAACTGGCAGACATCTGTTGATAATTACTGCCCAGTCTCTGCAGAGAACTTGTGATATTTAATATTTCCTCACCACTTGAACAAATAAGCCATAATAACTGCAAGGTACTTGACCACAGGAGTAGAGAGATGTGCACCATGAAAGGCACTGTGTGCACCTTGGCCAATGCAGAGTTGTTAAACTTTCCATAGAATGTCAGACCGATGCATAAAAATGTCTCAGCCCCCCCAAAACCACAAAAACTTAAACAGTGAACAAACACTATAAATCATGGTTAAAAGAAGATATAAATAGTGTTGTCCGCGCGCGTGCGCACACACACACGGACGCGCTGCGCACGGATGCACCGCACGCATTCAGACTACACTGATGGCTTTTGAAGGTGTTTCGGGGGACAGAGAGCATTGGGGGGGGGATGCACAGATGCTCATTAACGGGTCTTCACAAAGCCGGCATTGTGACTCGCCAGGCCAGGCCAGGCCGACGGGATCCTCCTACCCTCCGCCACTTTGTTTTCCTTTCGGATTTTAAAATAAAATTAGACGGGAGAAGTAAATGGGAAGTCACGTAGCTCTTAAAAAAAGGAAATATACTTTTATGGTTAAACAAAACAGTTAGTGCTGAAGCTCCACGTGGTCGGATTCGGCCCCGAGCCGCCCCGCTTTTAAAGGGTTGCAGAAACCCAGACACGTCCTGTGACACTTCTGTAATCTGTGCTGAAAATCTTAATGCAGTCTCTTTTCAGCTGTTGGCATTCCCTTTCACAAGTACACAAGGGCCGCTTTTCAGTTCAGTCATCTTCATTAAGCCGAAGACGGATTGTTTGAAAATGTTGTAAAGCCATCATAACAAACACAAAAAACAATAGATTGCGTGAATTTTAGAACTTCATTGTCATGCATTTTTCAGTAATATATTTTGACGTTTCTTTTCTAAGGGTGTACCTCATCAGATTTGTTATGGTACTTTGAATGAATGTCATGACGATGGATGGCATTCATGCAAGAAGACACAGAAGTCCAGAAGAACAACCACCAGTCAAAAAAGATTTTAACAATGTTGTCATGATGTTGTCATAATGACAGGCGCTGCTGTGTCTCAAATAACCAAAGGTGGTTTATTTAGTATAAACGTAAAACTTTTAGCTGTTCCTTAATCGGTGTGTCCTGTAACTTAAAAAAAAAAAAAATTATTGTGCCGTGCCTGTATGGACACATTGTCAGGTGTATAAGCGGTGAAATACTGAAATAAATACTACTCTAAAATACTAGTTTAATGCAATTTATGGTATTCCATGTGTAGAAAAAACACAATGACAAAAACATCAGGAGTTATAGTATTTTAACTTTCTTTGAAATTGCAAGTTATAGTGAGTCGAAGAGGGCTGTGATACCCTTCAACCGCTTAGCCCCCCACCCCCAACACAAATACACACACACAAAAAAACACTAAATCTGCAATGTGCGCCCCCTCCCACCCGACACCCTGTGGAGAAGCTCCGCAGTGCACGTGTTGGATCAGCTGGAAGGGGCTGAACAAGGCGGCACGGCCCATTGGAAAGCCAGCAGACGAGCGGCACCACCAGCGAGCGGCACCAGCAGTCCCTGAGCAGCAGGACGTGAAGGACCACCAGCGCGGGAGAATGACCCCACACCTTCTCCTTCCTTGCTCTCCGCTCCCCCCTCTCCGGAGGGGGGCCAGAGGGAGCGCCGGTGCTCACAGAGGTCACGGGCGTGGAGTTTGTTGAAGGAAGGGGGTCGTGGCTCTAACCCCTTTTAAGGTGATGATGTCATGAAAACTTTGGGAACGTACAGCAGAGGTTGAGCCACTGAAACCTTTTCACAGCCCGGTCATTGTTTTCTTTTCAGTCTACAGTAACTAAGGGCATCATTGGCGTCTAACAAACAAATTCAGTGAAATGTACCAAGACAGTCCCATGAGTCTTGAGTCTCATCATTATATAAAACTTAAAATCTACCCCACATTCAAAGCTCTGAGAGAACTCTTAGAACAGACTAGTGAGAAAACGTGTGGGGGCAAGACCCTAGAGTACCTTCAATCAGAAACAAGCCCACAGAAGGTAGCTTTGTGAAGTTGTCGCTCTGAAGACGCGCTGTAATACAAGCTCTGTCGGACGGTGGTCCGAAAGGCCGCGGCCGCCAGAGGACCGCAGAAGAGCCAGAGGAATAAGCAAAATAATCCCTGTGATGGATGACAGAGAAGTAAGGATCTGGGCAGAGGGAAACGTCTCATTAAGAGTGTCAGTCCTACATGCCTCTCCTGGTTCCGGTGGACGTGGCCAGGGGAGAGGAACAGCTCAGAGAGAGAGGAGAGAGAGGTGCCACCCCTGCCAGCCACAGCTGACCCTGCGTGCCAGGACAGATCGTATAATCCTCCCTCTCTTCACCCCCCCTTCACTAATAACAGGACATCTGAGAACAGCCCCCTCCGCCCCCAAACTCTAATTTATTGGCTTATAAAAAGACGTTTGCTTGAATGTTCTGAGACTGTAAAACGACCAAGCTGGTTTTCCCCACATAGTGCTCCATTCATCATTGGCAGTAGGAGGTTACCGGGGGAAACCTACTTCTCTTATATTTCCTGCTCTCCGAGTGGCAGAACTCCAGGGGTTGGCATGAATAAAAAAATACCAAAATGAATGATTTCCTGGATGCAGGCTTTTCCCCCACTCATTTTCTCTCATAGAAACAATCAATAATATCTTTACTATCCACATGGAAGGTTATGCCTGATGGACGTTTAGTGGAAACCAACATGTCACTGGTACCCTCTACGTTTCCTTTTTGGTAGTGGATACCTGGGGAGTGTGCTTGCTTTCCCACCTATCTGGACCTTGGTCGTGAAATATAAAGACATAATTCTACCTGTCAAGCACAGTGAAAAATGTCCGGCCAGTCTAAGTGGCTTTCATCACTTCCTGTGTTCAGTTATGTCACTTCCTCCGCCTACAAATGCAATGCCGCTACGACCGTATGGTGATCATACATCAGTTAACGTGCTTTTGTTTCCTGGAGGGGTATGAACATCGTAAAGACCATTCCTGTAGTGAATTGGTTTAATTTAGAATCATATAATCTTATATAACTTTTTAAGTAATTGGAAACTTTAGTTCACAATACAGTGCTGACAGCTATTACATTTTTTATAAATCATTTTAAAACCCTTAAGTAAAGTTTCCGTTATTTAACAGGGCACAATGAGTATGAACTGTTTATAATCTGGAAAACGAATACAAAAATGAACTTCCATTGAAAGTCCCTGTATTTATTGTGGAGGAAATATACGGAATGGGCCCATTTGCAGTGCTGTTTGCTCCTGACACCGTTGCAGAGCTTGTACCGATTTGGAAAGAAACTAAAGTAAAGAAGAAAAACAGGGCCAGAAAAAGAAGCTTTTGAGAGAACGAAATGCACCCCACTGTGAGCTGGACCCGACACATGTAATGTATAAATAAACTCTCGCCCAACGCCAAGGTTTTAAACACACCGCTGGTTAAGCCCAGGGTTTTATTTCATATTGAAATTTCCACACAGATACCGAGATATAAAATATAAAAAGCTGCAAATTCTGTGTGATTCAAGACATGGGATTCATTTTTCCTACCCAGAATGTTCATTTACAAAAGTGAAAATTTCACAATATTGCACCCAGGCTATATTTTTTTGGTTATGGAATTAAGCAAGATGTCGCAAAAGAGACATCGCTGTAACGAGGCCAACAGAAATTAAATGAGGATTTCGTTGCTGATGTTGTTGTTATCTTCAAATCCTGCACTCTTTAATACCGTGTGGAGAGGAATGGCAACGGTGTGCACCAGACTGACCTGATTCTTACTGCTCTGAGATTATCAGCTTGCAGAGGACAAAGAGCACGGTGAACAAGGAGATGTTTGGGTTCTGTGTGCACCTGAACTTCACACACACCGGACACTTAAAGAAGTTTTATTTCAGGGTTGGCAGCCTTCCAAAAGCCTCTCAAGTATGTAGGTAAGAATAGACAGACCTAACAAAATACGTTAATGAGTTCCCTATGGTCTCACTAAAAACTGCAAAGAAAAAAAAAACACATTTTAAAACACCTTATCAAAAACATAAAATGAATTTTCAAAAATTCAATACAGTTTTAAAGTCCAGTCTTTTCCAGTTCATTCAATCACAAGCTTTGACCTGCAAAAACAGACAGAGACTCTAAGCAAAGAAAACCTCATTTATAAAAAGGGCCCCCTGTAGACATTTCATTTATTTGAAAAACACTTTTGAATGTTGTGGCACGATTCATGAAGCACTTCACCGAATGTTTGCTTTAATTAATGAAATGGAAAAGGCCATTAAAACCAACATGTTAATTATCCTGAAGCCAAAAAGGCCCAGTCCAGGCATCCAGCTAATGGGAGTGAACTTGGCCTGATCCAGCGGGAAAGCAGAGCAAGCGCTTTGCAGACTTCCCCCACGGAGGGACCTGGGAGTGTCGCCCGTCGTTAACGGCGCGTCAGAACATTTCTCCTGATTTGCGCGAAGCCGACGGTTTTTCCTCGGGTGATCCAACGCAGGTTTCCTAACAGGCTGTGAGTCTTGGACGTCTCGCACAACGAGAACGTTTGTGCGGGAGCCTCATCACAACGCGGGGTTATTGGCAAAGCCAACTCAGCATAAGGGCTTCCCTATTTGCCCCGCGAGATGTGAGCCACTTTTATGCTGATGTTGCTGGCAGCGCCCGTCGATCACATGGACAGTGTCACGGCGAAACTGACAGCCCGGGCGGTGCTGCCGTCCCCGGAGCACATTTTTATTCCAGGACCGCCGCTCCGGTTGCAGCGCAGGCTTCTGTACAGGCCCACAGGGCGCTGCTTGTCCCAATCTGCCCCTCCTGCTCACGCAGGGGCAGATCCGCTTGTCTGTTCAACTCATTTGGGCAAGAGCTCGATCGCTGACCGGGGCAAACGACAGCATTATCAAAACACGACACATTTCCAAATACAGATAGGGCCCTTTATTCTTCATTTCTTTTCCGTCAAGTGAAAAAGTCAGAGAGACAGAATGCGCCGCGAAGGAACGGAGCCTTTTCTGTATATTTGCATTTCTCCGTTAGTGAAACCTTTAAAATCCCCTCCCCCACGGAGGGAATGGGGCCTGGATTCTGCTAGGTTCTGCCTGCAAATGTAGTCTGGGAAATATAAGAAATTCACAGGGGGCAAACCACACCGTTTAAGGGAAAGCAAACCAACATGCTCTGTTCTGTAAACAAAAAGGCATTTTATATATAAGCCAGACCCAAAGTGACCCTTTTTAAAAAAAAAACAAAAAAAACTGTCTCCACCAAATTCAGAAGCATGCGAATATTTAAAAATATAAATCACATTGAACAAACGGTAAAGAAATGGATCTGTTTAGCAATCACTTCATGTGAAAATATATTAAAATCTTGTTTTAACAGATATAAAAGCAGTATTTCAATCACTGGGTAGCTTGCACTGATTTTGGCCAATAGCGTTGTAATAGCAATTAAGATTTTAGATTGGTAGACCAAAAACACTTAACATTTATGCATGACAAACAATATAACTGTAGACAGAATATACAGAAATTGATATGAAGAAATGCAACAATTATTCACTCTTAAAACAGTTATTATAGAATTGTATGACATGTGGACATTTAAAGTGGGCCCTTGGCAGACATTGGAAATAAAATAAATATATATCAAGGCCATAAAATATTTCCTACTATAACAATAGTCCAGACCGGTTGTGGCCAACACTAGGAACTGTTTGAGTGTTAGGGTTTACATTCCTGAAATAGCACCTCCCTAAAAACTGAAACATCTGAAAGGACACAGAGCAGTGTCTATGTGGATAACCTCTTTCTTTCAGAGGTAAATATGTGTTAAGAGTACACGCTCAGAATCCAGTCATGTGCTCGGTAATTTATTTACTGATCTACGCAGGACACGCCCCCCCCACACACACACACAAACACACTCCTCAAAATATACACACTTTCTATGGTCTGAGCAGTGAGGACTAACAAACTCATGATTTTCAATATTGGCGGTAGCCATGGCAACAGACACATGGGGCAGTTGTTTGCGGAAGGAAGGTTTGTAAATTCAGGGGAGTTTTTGTTTATGATCAGGTCATTCAAGGCACCAAATTAGTAATTTATTGTACATTATGTTCTGGCTTGGCATGTCTGTGTGGGGCGGGGGGGTTTGGAATATTCTTTAGAGGAATATGATTGCTTTTCACAGTCCTGACATGCTCCAATGGATGACTGACTTCAGTGTTTCCAGTCAAGGAAGAAGCTGTTAACCCCTCAAGTACGGATGGGCTACTGTGTTTAATCCCATCCAGGTGTGGAGACCAAAGAACCGCATCTGTGATCTGTGCTCTGTGATCCTCCTCTCATCCTTGTTGCTTATTTATTTACTCTCACCAATGTGAGAGTCCGTCTTTATTAACAGAAGCAGGCGTTTAGGACTGTACAATAAGCATCTCGCTGGGAGAGGCCTGCCCTAGATACAGTTCTCATTAGGGAAGAATAGAGAGAAAAAATGAATCAATACTTCACGCAAACTCTTGTAAACCAAGAGGCCTGTGGCTCCTAGCAAGACTTAACAATTATTCAGAATATGTTTCCCAGATGTCTCACGTTGTGTCTGTAACTGTGGGGGCTTACTTCACCGTGATCGCGTCCTCTGGTAGCAAGGCTGTGTCTCAACACATTCACTCCTTGTGCTGACCTCGCTTTTTGTACCAATTAGGATGGCTTTGTTTTCTGCTGATTAATTCAGGTGTCGTGCGACATTTCCATCAAGCTGTGACTATGGTAGCAATACAGCTTCTATGTAAAACAAAATAATAAAAAGACAAAAATATATTATCAGGTCGTCAAGGTTTAAGCGTGAGTCATTCTGGATTTAAGACTATTCATTTCAGACTCCACAGAAACACAAAAGAGCATTTGTTTTCTGTACAAAAGAAATTAAATCTGAAACTTTCAAATTACAGACACACAATGCAATGTTACAGCAACATTGTTAAAGAGCACTGAATGTGACATCATTATACCTCTCCAAATCAGAATATAAAAAATCTACATTAAGTCAGAAGGTGCAGCACTGGGGCTCCTTAGAGATCATTAATAAATAATTGGCCATTGTTAAGAGTATTTCGGGTTTAACCCTTTTAATCCTCCTCTGGTTTATTTATTGCTCTGAAAATTGCAGGGCCGGGCCCACAGGAAGTGGCCTGTAAGTGAAACAGGAAGAAAAAAACTGATCAGTTTGAACCACTGGTGTAAATCAAGCCTTGCTTTATGAGCCTGTGGCCCACCCGGAAAGATGAAGTGCACTTGTTGTGAAAGAAAACACAAGAGGGCTACACATGTCATAACACTGACACCATGGAGGGGGTCGGCTGTGAGCCATCCCAAACCGCGCCCGGTGCACGGGTCCTGGATCCCCCATTAAAACCGAAAGGGGGCTTCTGTCCCCCAAACACATCCT
>JAOYSI010005956.1:0-11920 GCA_025775065.1 Hiodon alosoides | reverse complement strand
CCCCCCCCATCCCCACTGTCCCCGGTTGGTTTTTCACCCCCCCACCCCCAACCGGTCTATTATTTTTCAAACCACCCCCCCCCCCCCCCCATTCCTGTCAATCCAATGGCTATACCATTCAGCCTTGACTGAGAGCACATACAAAACTGCTTCCTCACAGTCAACCACATTAACATTCCCAGTGGGCCCATTTATTTGCCACAGAGGGGAAATGAGAGAACGAGAAAAGGCACAACCCTGTTTTCTGACTCCTGACACCTGGGGGTCCTGACGGGATTATTCTTTGTGAGCATGTGATAGTTGCCCCCCGGTGCACATAGCTTTACAGCAGACAGCCATTTTGAGTGGAAGGCTTCATGTTGCTGTACAATGCTGTTAAAATTGGCACACCTTAATATGTGTGATAGATCAGGGCTCAAAAACCATTACAATAACACATGATAGTATGCCATACCATTTAATGCCAAACAAAAGTGACGATTGGAGTGGCGCGGGTTAAAAGAGTGTTGTACATCTCCATTCCCAGGGGAATGAACCTGCATGTATTTCATTATAAAGGTTTTCCCTACTTCATCCTGCACTGCTGTTGTTCACTTAGCAGACACACTACGGAATGGTCATTTATGCCATGTCATCATTTTACTAAAATAAGCTGTACTACTAAATTAGAAATGGTTCTCCCCTTACATACCTAAGAAATACAGCTAAGAAATAACGTTCTCATAACATCAATTTCAGCTTGAGTACTGTGTAACGGTTAGATTTTAGGTAAGGCCCCTTTAAGGGAGACGGAAGATATGTGCATAGGTAGAAACAGAATACCCGAAAGCAGTCATCCTCAGGACGTTGAAGGGAGTATCCGAGTGAAGCGTTAAGGAGTGTGGTCTCTACCCCTCTCAGCAAAGGTAATGCTAGGTGGATTGGTGTGAGCAGCTCCACATATATGTACAGAGTTAGGCTTAAGGCCCTGGAACCTGGCCGGTAAGGTCCACATCCAGATAATAAACAGGTGTGTGGAGGAACAATACTGTTGTTGCATCTGTTTTTACTGCACCACATCCCCAAGCCTTTACCACGCCCAACTTTCATGAAAAGCCTTACAACTGGTCGGGTCTTAGATGATATCTCAGGCAAACTTTAAAAAATTTAATCACAGCTTCAAAGTTCCTGAAGGCGTGGTCATTTATCATAAAATGTTTAAAGCTTCAGCAAAATATAGTGAGATGTGTGGAAGATTGCGTAATAAATACATTTAAAATGTATGGTACATTATAAAACAGTATGTTATACTACTATATTAATCTTCTAACAATGTTAACGAATAGTTGTCATTTAGACCAAAGACCACTTGGTTATGACATATGATGTGGCCTATATTTAAAAATACACACTAGGAGCTCAAAGGTACTGTTTGGAAGCAATTAGACCACTTAGACTAGTCAAAGAAACCTGCAAACAGAGTAGAAAATTATTCTGCACACTGTTCCTATGGAAAGTCATTTTTAACCAGAAAGAAAATCTAATCGTTGAGCTTTATTTCTGTGGATTCAGTTGAGAGGATGTCAGTTTTTCTTGGCTGGACACTCCAGAGTCCAGACGTCCCTTCTCTGATATTTACATAATAAAAGTAATATGCTACCGGAACTGGAGTAAATAGGGACAGATTCAGAAAGAATGAACAATGCTCATGTTAGCATCTAATTCACATTGGCTGTTATGTCAGATCATCGGGCAATTTAGCGGTGATTAAAATTAGGTCAGATTTACACATATGAAGTATGATCGTAGTAAACCCACAATAAAGGTTTTGCAAAAAGATTTTCTACTTTCTTTGTACTCAACTAATGCAAACTATGATTGGCTTCACAAGCAGTCATGAAACACAGCTGATCATTTTTTATTCTACTGCTACAACCACCAGAAGCACTGCTACAATTTCTGCTCCTATTACTACTACCACCACCTGCAGCACTACTAGTACTTTTGCCACTATTACCATAACTAATACCACCTCCACTACTATGAATGAATAATTTATCCACGATAGGAATGAAACTGTGTTTCGGTGATATGGAGATTACAAGCATTCAGATAATTGTCATTTTACACCAGTGTTTACATGCCATTGAGCCTTTTGGCTCTTAGTCAAAAGTATTATCAAGCTATCTGAAGCATGTAGAATGCAACGTCTCTATGTTATGGTGTACAGGACCTAACGGCCATCCCCTTCCAGCAGAAGTATGCCCCCCTTGCTGAGCTCAAGGTTGTTTAACAGCGCCACCAGATGTCCACAAAGTACGACTTCAGTGAGCCATCCTCTGATGTTCAGAAGGGGGGGTTTGCAGACAAAACAGTGTTGTATATCACCTGTTTGGTGTAGAGCAGGCATACCTATTAGACACATTACATAGCATATGTCAATATGGTTCCAATTAGACTATGTCGTAGTTTCCGACGAATCGTAGGTTTATGAAAATCTTGTCTATGTATTTGAATCCTGTGTGGATCTGAAATTGTCACTTAGGTTTAAGGACAGTTAATTAATAATATTGTCCATCCATGCATTTGTTTCAAACTAAATTAGAATGAACATCTATAATGATAATTATTTTATGTATTTTTACCGTCCAGATGAGGCAGACTATTTTTCAATCCATCAATCAATCAATGTTTATAAAGCGCTTTTCATATGTTTCCATATCACAAAGACGCTTTAGATAGCTTTTCATTATTAGGATTAGAAATATTCTGAAGAAAAATTATTTAACCAAATAAATATTTATAACTGTCATTATTAATATTGTACATTTCTTATCTATTCTACTTTTTAATTATAACTACTTGTAGCAGGCGGCCAATTGTACTAAAATTCTTCAGACTAAAAATGTATTTTTTACGAACCACGAAAGAATCATACTGGCAATAGTCCACCCCACAGTAATCGCAGCGCTCTGTACAAAGGTCACACGCCTTTTCTTAATATTTTACATCAACAGAATGTAGACTGAGGATAATAAGTACATTTTATCGTTGAAATAATATAAAATCAAAATCTTTCTTAAACTGATAACCCGCGCAGTGCTCTTTGCTGTAGTTTGGTGTTAAATTAACATACCCTTTCTTTCAAATGCAATAGTTAATATTTTTTTGTTGAACAGATCTCCCGTATCTGTTTATGATTAATGAATTTAAGAACTCATTGGGACCACTCTCATCTCTGAAGTTGTCTTTCAACAAAAATAAAGTCTTTAAAAATAAAAAGCATTTCTAAATTCGCATTCGCAACTGAAAACACGGCGCATCTGACGTTTTAGATACAAAGGTGTTACATTGAGTATAATACTGTTTTATCTGAGGACCGGCGGGCGGAATGTAGGGACATTTACATTGTTCACAGAACCGTTGCACGTGTTTTGGATCACGTGTTTTTGAAAATATACATTATAACATTTTTTACATTTGTTGACAGTCTTTATTGCAAGCAAGACATAATTCAGAGTTCAGTATTCTGATCAAATCCTCGACGGCACCGTTTCAAATTATGATTTAATCTTGTGTATATATGGCTTCTTTTGAACTCTTTTCTATAGCCATTGTAAGAGATGGTTCATTTCAACAGCACAAATTATTAGAGCTATATTTCACGGCTCAATTTAGCTGGTTTCAGTTTTATTTAATATTTTTTTAATATCTCGGTAATCTCCTCCTCCCACACACAACACGTCTAGTGTAGCTGACTCGTCAAAAGGCCTTGTCTCACTTCACCCGTGTTTTTAGTATATGTGCGATGCAGGGAATACCGAGGCTATTGAATATTATTTTCACACTATCGATTGTAACTGGGGACGGGAACATTTTTATATGTTTGTATTCCTTATTTCTGTTTATAAGAAAAACACATTCGATTCAAGTACATAATAAATGTACTTTTAATGTATAAATTTAGTGTATAAATAATAAACGCGCTGATTGTGACCTGTTTACTATAGTGCAAATTCTGGACCGTTCAAGCTTTAGTTTAGGACTACGTATTCTGCAGATGATAACACATAGTCCTCCTAGACAACGAGCTTTAATGCTATTAATGCAAGAAAAAAATCCGCCTTCACAAGAGCGTTTATTTTATAGAAATGGGCCCAGACGTGCGAGCACAGCAGCAAAAAGAATTTCACAGCTTTGCAAGAAAAAAATTACTGTTATTGCATTACCTTCAAACCCGGCGGCTTGCTATTTAGAATCTCTTTCAGCAATAACATTTTATATGAATAGGGTGTTCTGTAGTCATGGAAACAGTTATTTGAGTCGGACCTAAGACTATCTTACCATTTACTGGGTCCACCATTTCTGTTTGTGATTAAGAAAACAAGGGACTGTGATTGAACGTATGAAAGTGTTACTTAAAAACAAAAAGAACGAAAAAAAAACAGTGAATTCCATAAAGGAATAAGATGGAGTGAAGCCTCAATAACATCAGGAACTTTGGTCCCCGACATTTAAAAAATAAATTTTATGCTGTCGAACAGAAAAAGAAAACTGAAAAACGCGGTCGTTGTCAAACTACAATGGTGCCCGGGCGCAGAGTGTAAAAAACATACGAATCTAACTTCTACAGTTCGGAACGGCTGAGTGAGGCAACACGTTCCGGAATTCTAAATCTTCATAAATCCGTAAGTTTTTTTTTTTTTTTTTTTAAACTAAGTAAGTTTTGCTTACTTCTTGTGGTAATCTGATTTTAATTATAATATGGTTTTCCGGCCAAACGACATACGTGTAGGCTGTAAATCAATGTGCATTCGGTGCATTTGTTTACGAAATAGCCCACTTGTAAAATAAGGCACATTGCACGTTTATGAAGCAGCTCATTTATCAGATGCTGTAGGTTTATTTGCAATTGATATGTTAGGAATTTGGCTGATTTGACCATAAATTTTAGAATAATTTCCATGCTTCCAATAAGTACAAAAAACTGGTCGCCAGCTTTAAAATATAATTATGTTTGCCGGCAACTGTAGATTTGTATCTCTAAAAACTACATTTAAACTACATTAAAAGGCTTCTTATTCCATTTATTTTGTTCACTGACATAGTAAGAATTTATCTTTGGAGTTTATTGGGATTTAAGCGACATCTAGAGGCCATAACAATGGCATGTTTTTAGGCCAGATATTTTTTTCCACTTCAACAGAAAATAGTTCTTTTTTAATTTCCTTTTTATCTCCGTTTATTTCGTTCTTGCTTATGTCGTTCCTAATATAATATAATAATATATCATATAATACAATATTAATAATTCAATTCTGCATTTTATTTTATTTTGATTACAACAAAAGTAGTCATGTGCCACAAATATAAATCAATTGATAGATATTAGTGTTTATTTAAAATTGTATTGTCTATAATACCAATAAATAATTTTTAATAATTTCCCGTTACAAGGAGAGATATATATTGAGGTTGCTCTTTATCGGTTACATCGGTGGATTGTTGTTTTATTTGAAAATGAAGTGCTGGACTAGCTTGTTATGATACTTTACGTTCACTTTGTGTGTGTGTGTGTGTGTGTGTGTGTGTGTGTGTGTATATATATATATTAATGCTGTCAACGTTAACGCGTTAACATTCGCGATTAATCTGGAAACATTAGCGCGATAAAAAAAATAAATAAGGCAAATTAATTATATCACCAAATTTGACCCCAACTTCCTCCCATAATTTCAGCGCGTATTTTTACTGGCTGAATGAAAGCCGCCTGTGCCTGCCACAGATAACACGATGGAGCCCTCCCCGGTGTGCTGAACGGGAAATTCCGTTTTTAAAAAGCTTCCAGGTGGAACTTTAGATAATACTAAAGTTGTGTGCACACATTGCAACGATGAACTGTCTTTCCACCGAAGCACAACAAGTCTAAAGTACCATCTTCGGGCAAAGCACATCTTTGGTGATGTTAGCAAAGATGCTAGCAGTGAGACAGGATCAAGCCGTGTACGTCAAACCACACTGGCAGAGTGCTGCCAGGGCAAGTCTGTGAACCAAGCGACAACAGCTAAACTAACCAATGCAATCGCTAAATGGATCTGTTTACATTCACTTTAATTCTAAACGTTGAAGTGAGTTGAATTGTTGACGTTAATTGTTCTTTATGCGGTTAAATTAATTTAATTCTGCAATTAATTATTGGCAATTCCAAAGTAATAGATTCTAATTCAGAAATCATGCATATCTTTGTTTCATTGACACTCATTCAGTTTTATCTCCCCCCCAAAATACAAGTAAATAAAGTATTTCAAACTTGCGATTAATTGTGATTAATCACAGCCTATTATTGCCTATTATTAACTCGATAAAAACATTTAAATTTTGAATCGATTGACACCCAAATGCCGCACTATGATATTATATATATATATATATTCTAGTTACATTAATTCCTCACAGTTCGTATTAGGTTTGTATCAAGTTAATAAAGCTGAGTTTTGATTAAGTTTTGTGTGTCTAATACAAACTGAACTAGAAGTTTCTAGTTCTAGCACACATTTCTAGTTGAATTCTTTATTTGAGATTTGAATACTTTAATTTTGAACTCATTTATTTATAGAGAACACAAAGTAAATTACAATTTGAGGAAAAATTGGTCACACACACACACACACACACAGAAAGAAAGAAAGGTAGAGGCGGTATCCATATAACATATTTAATCTGAGAGGGACATTTAAAAAAAAACAAATATTTTATGTTAAAGAAAATGTACTGCTTATATTTGTATGTAAGATATAAACATTGGCCATCTAACTGCTTGTCTTTATTTCCATGTCTGGAAAAGATATTTCTATACAGTCAGAAATAGTTCAACCCTTTTAAAGCACAGATATATTTCTAAATACAATACTCTGTAATTACTTGCCATGATCCTCGGTTACAACAGAGGAATTTTGTCTAAATGTGTTTTAGTGCTGTTATGGGGATTTCTAATATCAAACTTGTGATAGTTTCAAAATGAATTTAAACAAATTTTAGAGTGAGTCCTTGTAAGTAACTAAGCGCACGTTTCAAACTACAATATGGAATGAACTGAACTGAACTGAACACGTGGCTGCCATAAATGCAGACATCTGGGCGCTTTATTCAGCGATGATTAACTGTGTTTGGGTCTTATGAATAAAATTCCGACCAGATATTTAGTATGAACTAAAAATAATTTTAAAATAAAATAAAATAAAAACTGTTTGTTTTCTTATTTGTTTATTTATCCGGGGCTGAATACATTGAGTGTGGTTCAGCTTTGCTGATGTTGAAAAGGTTTAGAAAATTAAATTTATACGAGTTTTATTCTAAACCCAATTAAACGAGAAGTATCCAGTCTGAACACACTGCGTCTGTGATTAAACTAGTACTGCAAGGGGAGGAGTTTGTCGGATAAACTATGTTTCCATTGGCCTACTCGCAGGAAGTGGCTCACAAACGGTTTTCTATTTTGAAAAAAAAATCAATTGAGAAGGACCCGCTTTCCTTCGGCAAAATATGTCCTAGCAATGGCATGTTATGAAAGCTCTTTAATAAGCGGCTGTTCAAAGAAGTTCTTCCAGCCCGTTCGGTCAGATTGCGAGTTCTGACTACCGAGACCAAAATAGCCAGGGATTGTGCCACGCGCAACCATACCTGAAGAAATGAACCAGCACCAACAATTGCATCCACAGGAAGACATGCCTTTGCCTCGACATCAGTTTCATCAAGGACTGGTACACTGGGGAGAGCCGCACTTGGGTCCCGGCAGTGCGGCGCAGGTCAGTGCTTGTTCGTTCAGCGCGTCGAACGGGGACGATGATTCCTCTTATTTCGCTCTAGACCCAGACAAGCATTCAACCCCCCTTCCAGACGTTACTGCCTTCAGCAGACTAATGACAAAGATGGGGTCTATGAGCGGCGGGTCTGGTCCTATTCAGGGCTACTTCAGACCCGAGCAGTCCCTTTCTGGGTTCAAACTCTTCGATTACAACAGCCAGGACCTATCCCCGGCGTGTCAGGCGAACTCTTCCCTTTCAGACAATGGACAGGTGTACAACCAGAGTTGGTCTCACAAAAAGCATGTTGACGATAACTTATACGTTTCCAATTCTTCGTGTCCCATGCTAAAGAGCAGCCGCGGCAGTCTCAACGTCAACAACAATGACATCAGTAAGGACGAAGCAGAACCGGGTCTACAACATGAAGGAACTCTCACAGGGTTTCCCGTGGGAGATAAAACTTCAGAACAGGAGACGCAAGGTGGGTAAACAGAGAAGGGGCTAAAAGAGAAATAACGGAGTCATCGGCAATAAGAACAGGATAACACAGTTCCTTTAGACCGAAACAAGGTGATTTTATTTAGGCTGTAAAATACGCCCTGGTAGAACAGAAAAAATGTTGGAACCCCAAATGAATTTATTGCACGGAATCGCTCTCGCTAGGCTGACTCCTAACAACATCAAACAGCGGAAGTCTCTTTTGTGAATTGTGATTGTTGCACAGCGAATCAGGTGTTGGACACGAGTTTACAATAGGAATGTATACTAAAGAAATACCACAAAGTTTCAATAAAATACATTTGAGAAATTATTATATTCTGTTATCCGTGAATTTCCTATTTGACTTGTATATGCCACTGTGAAATCGATATTTTCCAGGATATGCCTTATAAAGAGACTCGCAGAAAGCGCGAACTGTGAACCCATTTCAGCCGTGTGTAGAATTGTGGAACGGTAATTCTTTTTTCAAATTGCTTTACGAGTTTTCGGGTTGTTTTTATATGAATTAATGGTCGTGATCGGGATTCAGCGTCTTTTGATAGGTGCTGCAGTTTTGACTCAGTTCAAGTATTAAATGCTGTTCTCTTTCTAGACAGTGTGTTTTTTTTGAACAAACAGCGTCTTAAATACCACCTTTTGCTTAAATTAAATCTCCCTATTCTATGTAAAAATGTTAGTGTTTTTAAAGTAGTTACGGTAATTGAGTACTGATAAAATTTATTTATAATAAACACCAAAATGTGTTTTGCAGTTTCGCGTTTTAGATAGGTATGGAGATGTTCAATATATTTTTTTCTGAAAATGTTATTTGAACTGACGCTCTCTTACTGCAGTTGAAATTACCACCCTTGCTGGAATCATCCAAAAGTATCCCTGTAAAAACAATAACAATACAATCGCTGTAATAGCGATACAAGGTAACCCTTGTACTAAATTTTAAGCGGAAACATTTTAATGTAAACAGGTTCTGAATTGTAGACAGAAAGCAAATTTTCATTGATCTTGAAGGTATCATGAAGTCAGATTATCAATTATCAAACAAGTTTTTTCGGAAAAGAGTTCAGCGAATTAGGAATAGTCTGATATCGATATCCTAAGCAAATTCTTTTTAGTTCCTAAATCGTTCCTAAATGATAAATGGAACGGGGACTGTCCTGTTGATAGTACCGAATTAATTAACTGTCTAAAACACAGATAACCGTAGTTTTTAAAGTTTAAAACATTGCCGTACAGATCGCTAACACCAAACAGTAAATAAACTAACTAAAATTAATACAAATGATGTACCAAAATAAAAATAAATAAATAACAAGGATAAATACTTTTTTTGTTTTATAAAACTTTAAGGGGTAAACGCTACTGTTAGAAATCTGATCTCTAATCTTCTAATCATTTCCATTCTAATTTGTTTATAAACCTGCTATAAAATGCATTTAATGGGTGTTTAATTTGAACATCTAAATTTATCCTTTTTTATCACCAAAAGTTAGATAAATCGAAATAGGCTCTATCCAAAATTACAGGACTATGATAATATTTGCTCTTCACAATAGTTTGCCAGACAAGTAAATATTTGGTATTAAATTATAGAATTTGTGATAAATACCGAATGACACGAGTACAGGCCAATCTGAAAACAGGATGCTTTGTACTATTCTGACCCTTAGAACTGCGTGCAAGAAACGCGATGTTCTTTTTAATGACTAGAGAGCACTCTGAACGGTGGTGTTGGCGAACACTAACATCCGTAGTGCATTAAGTTGCAAAAAACAAAACTATTTTCTAAATGCAAATATGTGAAACGTTTTTTTTTCTCTTTTGGTAGAGGACGCAAAATTCGAAAACATACCAAGTGGGTGGTTGTCAGCTAAAGCTGGACGGAAAAAGCGATGCCCTTACACCAAACACCAAACACTGGAGCTGGAGAAAGAGTTCCTTTTCAACATGTACTTGACTCGAGAGCGCCGCCTGGAGATCAGCAATACCGTCAACCTGAGCGACCGTCAAGTCAAAATTTGGTTCCAGAATCGCCGGATGAAACTAAAAAAAATGTCTCGGGGGCACAGGGTACGGGAAGTAAACGTGCATCTTTCAGTCTGACCCGTTATGCTAAAAATTTGAAACGCAGTTCATGAAAAACAGCAAAAAGTGTTGGATAATACTAATTTCAAGACAATGCATTGATGCAAAGACAACTACCAACCTAAAACATTGGTGCAAATGCGTACGCAATGACTGAATGCTGAAAAAAAAGAATTTTGACAAATTCAGCGAACACAATATACGCGAATATGTGTATTTTGCATGAATATGCTTTGTTCTGTAATCGAATTGAAAGAAAGTAATTTTTTTCTCTTAGACAATAATTTCAAGTGTTGTGCAGTATCGGCAAGATTGCTTGTTTTTATTTATAATATATATGTTTTTTCTAATGTTTTGGATGATTAATAATGTATGAAATCTGGTTTTACGTAGTATTTTGAGGATTCTTTGTTTACAATTTTTGAGTACAGAAATCCAGTTTGAAGCTTATCATATTTTTTCAACATATCGTTTTTCAAAAGAAAACACTTTAGTTTCTCAGTATTTTCATCTAGACCGACTTTTTTTGAAGTAGTCAACCCGCAATTTCTTTATACTTACGTCAAGATCTGCACGGCAGTTGTCCAATACCAAAATTAAAAATAAATGTACTGTTTGAATTGAACAAGATCCAGATTAAAAAGAGGAAAGTACTTGGTATCAACAAGCCCTGCCGAGTATTTGCCATGCGAACGTGAATTAATGTATTTTGATGTTTTAACCAACACATTCTGTAAAAAAAGATATTTAAATAAAGACTGGCGCTGTTGTCTCAAATTTAAACTATTATTATGGTACGGCGGTACAAGGTTACAGTTTATATAGTTAACGTACACTTCTATATACATGTATAATATGAATCTTTGTTTACAAAGACAGATGGGTCTTATCATGGTTTGTCGCAATGCTTCCTCTGAAGAAAGCAAATGCGGCGCAATAAATCTTTTATACGTTTTTCGTGAATTACTGGTATTTTGATTGGGTTTAATATGCAACTCTTTAAAAGGCACTGGTTGACTTTGAGGAGGGTTATATATCGGAAGTTTTAACTTGTTATCTTAAATGAAGAGAGATTCATTAGGAGAAGGAATTAAAAAGTGAGTCCATTCAGACGTATAAAGGAAAATAGTTATTTTTCAATAGGTAGTATATACGCATTTTGTTGAATCAAAAATTGTGTGTTTATTTATTAACAGATATCTTTTAAAGGGTATTGGGAAAATACCTCAACAGAAGTACACACAACCCCTATAAAAGCACACAAATGTAATCCTACTACAACGCCTCGCCCGCCCTGTGCTGCATGCAATGATACTAAATACATGTCAAGCTAAAGTAATTCCGCTGGTGTACAATTACCGTCTCTTTGAGAATTAGCGAGTTCTTTTAAAATTAATATTCTGTACATATTTTGTCATCCATGAGCATAAACTATTTGTTTAAATATGAAATTGTCTTGTCAAACGTCCTGTGTAATGATTTCTACATTATTATGCTATTTATTTTTTGTGCTTAATGAATCTATTGTTCATTTTTGCCTCCAGTTGTACACT